>JAKCPI010004270.1:0-90329 GCA_023213315.1 Euborellia annulipes | reverse complement strand
ATGAGAAGGAATCTTACCCCTTAACTCTCACTACTAAAACAAAACACAGGTACATTTTAATTCAATTAGTTGAATAAATTTTTTGTAATAATCTATTAAAATTATAAAGTTATTAAATTAATTCACCGAAATAATATTATTAATTAAAGGCAACAATATTCAAACATAAGGAATAGATTTTTTGTCTTGACAGCATTTTGGCAGTAATGATCATTAAAAATAAATAAATAAGGGGATTATGACCGGGAAAGTACTGAGGATGGTGTACTTCGGTATTGTAGAGTCCTATATAAGATATGGCTTGATAGTGTGGGGTGGTGTATACCACGCCACAACCAATCCTCTGAGATTAATTCAAAAAAAAATTCTTAGAACAATGGCAGGGGTAAGCTGGACATGTCCTTCTGCGGGGCTTTTTAGGACTCACAAAATTACACCATTTGACGAGCTATATGTCCAGCAGTGCGCCATCTTCATCTATAAATTTAAATGTGTGGCTCGGCCTGTGAGCAGGTTTCCGACGAGATTCGCCAGTTCTGACAGGGTTATTCTGCCGAGGGTGGGGTCGACCCTGTTCAAGAACTCATTTGGGTTCAGGGCAGTTAAGATATATAACTATTTTGCTCTGACCTTTCACGGGTCGAGGGGCTTGGGGGAGTTTCGGTGGCGATTGGGGACTCTTTTGGCCGGCGGAGTCGGAGGCATATTTGCCTAATAATATGGCCTGTGAGATGGCGTCTCCTCTGACCTCATTTTCATTTACATTTTTGTTTGTGTGGATTTTCTTGACTCGATCCGGTGTGCATGTTCTTTTGATTCATCTCTGTGTGTTTGTGGTGTGTGTGTGTGTATGCTGATGTGGATGAGTGGTAGTGTCCCCACACTCGAGACATATGCGCTCAGTGGGACTTTTTGTGATTGATAATTTGTTGTTGTAAAAAAAAAAAAAAAAAAAAAAAAAAAAAATATATATATATAATAGAATTTGTTAAGTATTTATTGTAAAAAAATTGTAAATTGTAAAAGTATTGTAATAAGTATATTTATTTGTCTATCATTTCTATCATTAAAATTTAATTAGGTTTTAACAATAAGACTCAGACTCTCAGAATATAAATTATGAAAACGTAATTTAAAGGGATGTAGAATGTATGTAGATATATATATATATATATATATATATATATATATATATATATATATATACGCATACGTATATTACATTTTTGGAAAAGGATCATTTCACCAAGAAGCAATCTCCCTGCCAAACCAAGGTTTATTTTAATTAAATATATTTTTTTTTGTAATTATCTAATTATTAAGTTAATTTATTCACCATAGTAGATTTATTTATTTTTTGTAATTTATTAATAACATTTGAGTATAAATTTCTTCAATTTCTTGTCCCCTTTCGTGAAGGGGACGCATCGCTTGCCTGCCTCTCTGATGATAATCCCCTTTAATAAGATAAGATAATAGAGAGATAAATTCGTTGATTACGTTAGGCTCCCTTTTTCCCCTTTATTAATCAATATTGTTATTAATATCATTAGACAATTTGTATGTCTAGTCTCTAGATTAATCCTAAGCCAAATCAAATTAATTGATAAAAAACAAACAAACAAAATTATATATAATTAATTCAATTGTTAAACAATGCAAACAATGCCAATAATTAAATTAATAACAATAGAAATTTAAATTAAATCCATTACAAGATTCTTGATTAATAAATAAACTAGCTGCATCGTTAATAAATAATATAAATAAATTTATTAACGCCCCGCTTAGAGGCACCAGTCCTCGATGGCTAGGTCCAAACAAACACAATACAAATTTAAATGCAATAACTCCGGAGTTCTAAACGACCTTTTCTATTTTGTTTAAATTATATTTTTTTCTTCAATAATCTAAAACCTCATAATTCCAGGCGCCATGTTTATTTATCACTAGAGAGCAATTTTAAAGTATCCTATTTATATTAAAATCGGATGAAATGAGTTTTTTAAACACAAACATAATTTAACGCTTTTATTTTTCTTCACTGCGTCTCTCTGAAAAAGAACAAATAAAAGAAATAAGAACAATATTTGTTCGTTACTAAATAAATATTACACAAAAGGTGAAAAGAAAGAAAGAATAGACTTTATTGCTTACTTACTGCGCTAGCTCTCTCCATTTTTATTAATAATAAGAACGAAATAATCAAAAATAGAAATTAATTAAATAAAAATAAAAAAATAATAATAATATACAACAATATCTCGTTAATTAATAATAAATGAATGCATTCCATTTATCTCTTTTGAGAGTAAATAATTCATTTTAATATTTGAAATTGTATAAAATACTAGATTTAATTAGTGACTGCGTCTTATCCGAATTAAGCAACTCTTTCTTACGCTGTTCATATAGTGTATAGCTAGGGTATATTTAAAATTAAAAAGGCTTCTTGGCCTTCCAGACATTGGCGCCAATGCTGGACCATTTTGACAAGCACACGAACTCACGGATTTCTTATTAATTCATTCATTGTCGAATATATATAATAAAAAATCTGTTATTTTGATTAAAATAAAAATAATGAGAAAATATTGAAAAAAAAGTCCATTAAAATGAAGATAGAGATGGCAATTCGAAAATTAAGTAATTAAATCAAGAATCTCTTTAGACTCTTCTCTTCTTTATGCGAAGGAGTTTTTTTTTTTTTTTTGTTTGTCAAAGAATATTAAATGAGGCGTCTTTGTTATTTTGTTGTGTAATTTGATTTATTAAGTCAATAAGAAAGATGCTAATCAATTAAACGAGAGGAGATATAAAATTTATATTATCTTCTCTTAGGTTATATTCAAAGCAAGAGAAATCGTCATCATTTGTATATTTATATTTCTGAGCTTATTTATATTATTATTAATCCTTTGCTGTTTTAAAATCTCATTAGTATTCTATGGCGTTGATTATAATGACATCATCATCGTTTTAAACTTTATTAACTTGAAAATAAAAATATTTTATAAATAATACGCCAATAAAGAGCTCTCGTATAGGTTAGCTCTGAAACAAAGAGATGTAGATTGTATATAAATATAGATAAACATTCATAAGAGTTCTTAATAAAATTGAATTTAACAAATTCAATAAAAATGTTAATTTCAATAATACTAGGTTTTGTTAATGAGATTTAAATTAAATAAGCTTTGATGGGTTAGTTATAAGAAAAAGGATTTTTTTCTTCTAAAAATATTAAATATAATGCATTCGCTCATTATTATATAAATAAATAATTTAATTTTAATTGTTATGAAATAAATTGACCGGTTCTATAGTTTGTTGTGAAGTTAGCATGTTTTTACTTGCAATAATCGTTACTAACTTAACTTTTGTTTTCATCTGCAACAATGCATGCTATTATTTTATTAACAATGTATTAATTTTCTCTATTAAATCAAACACGTAATATTATTAATGAATTTATAAACTTATATATTTGTTTTGCGCCTAAAAGCTAGGCAACTAAAAGAGCGGATTTGTTTTTGTTAACACTAGGTTGTCTAAATAACAGGCGCGCTCTAAAAAAGCATTTTTATTGCCACAATTAAAAAAACCATCTGTAGGTTATTGATGCTACACATTAGAGAATGGAAATTTATAATTCTAATTGATAATCTCGATAGGAAATTGACCAGGTATGTTGACTATTTTTTTTTATCTAAAATCTAAGCCCTTGATTTCGGAGATCTAACCTAAAAAATAATTTATTATTTAATAAATGTTAGGTTATATTAATTAATAGCATATTAATTAAATTACTAACAAAACAGTTTTTTATTTGCAAAAGAATTTGGGCGTAATGGAAAAAAACGGAATCAGCACACGAGAGAATCAACAATCGCAGGGCAACAATTATTTAATTTTTTTTTTTTCAACCCATTCTAACCTCTAATTTAAAAACCTGTCAATATACTAAAATGGAAAGCAAAATCTTTTGCTCCAATATTTTTTTTTCTTTTTAAACCGATGTCTTTTTTACATACCGAGAAAAAGAAGAGAGAAAAAACAAAAAAAAACAAAAGGGTCTAAAAAGAATTTAAAAAGCTTGCCTGATAACGGGAGAGATAAATTTTTTTTTTCTTACGTCTTATTCATATTCCCATTTACAGAAGCGAGATCTTTCTCTCAAAAGCTTTAATATTTTTAGAGAAAATGACCTGTCAGAACCAAGAAACCTTTCTCTCGATCTCTCTTTTGAATTTTAAAATTACGAATATATTATTATTATTACTAATTTAACAACAATTAAAGCATTGTTTTGCTTTGAATCGTTGCTAACTTAACAATCAAAGGCAAAAATTTATTTTTTTTAATTTTTAAAACATTCACACTGTTTTCTCATTCACACAGTCTTTTCGGCAACTTAGGCCATTTAAGACTTTAAACGATACTCGTATTTATATAATATCTATTTATTTTGGGTCCAGACATTCTTATTTAAGCCATTTGGTATCCAAATGGCTCAAATAAAATCATCGGACTGCCTGGGGTCCGAACCCGCGACGTTTGGTATACGAGGTTAGCACGCTAACCCCTACACCAAGCCCCGAGGGGGCACAAAAATTCAATCATTTTCAAAATTTAAAACAATTCTATGGGCCGTATTCATAATTGAAACTTGTTTTCGTGCTTAAGTCTGACTTCATGAAGTAAGACTTTTTTGAACAAGTCGAGCTAGATCGTTTATGATTTCATAAACATTATTCAAGCAAGACTTTTTTGAAGTCAGAGTTCCAATAAACATTGCTTGTTTGCCAAACCAATTGCTTCGTCAAGTCAACGACTTCGGCTATTCTCGGCTCCGATCGGATACAATCGGCAACCTTCGGCTAATATGGCGAGTCAAAAATTTCAAAGAATAAAATATTACAGAAATATTATATTATTGTGAAAAAATAATTTGACGTTTTGTGAAGTAGGCAACATAATAAAAATTGAAATTAATTTCAATAAATATTATAAATTAAAATATTTAATTAAAAATAATTAATTTTTTTACAAAAATATAAAAATTTCTAAAAAAATAAACAAGAACAGCTTAATTAAAAACTTTTTTAGGTTAGAAACTATAATAAGGCCTTAATATACATAGAAATATATATTGATTAATAAAAAATATATAGACACACCTCATTTGGAAAAAATAAGCTAAGAATTGTTCTTTAATATCTTTACAAAGGATTTTTGGTTTCTTTATGTAAATAACAAATATTATATGCACAATGAAAATTTTATTTATTTAAAATTTTATATTAATCATAAAAGTAAAATGTATTTTTATATTATAAAGAAATGAAAGCATTCATATATTATACAAAATAAAACGATTGTGATTTCCAAGCCTGAAGATTATGGTATTATCTATGATTATGGTTTATAACCATCTGAACTGAACTGAATGTTCAGTCGAAAATAAACCTGCAACCGAAAAACTTCCGTATTTTATTTGATTAACTATCAACACCTCAGTTGATCATAAAAAAACACTTTCACAATATAAATTTAAATCATAATTGTTTGTGCAAATCCATCTAAAATAAATATTTTAGTTATTATCAAAGATTATATTCCAAATGAAAGTTTAAATAAATAATAGTTATTTAAAACAAAGTATTCATTTACCTTTTATAATAATATAAATATATAATCTAGATATTGCTCTTCTTTTATTATAAACTATAATTTTCAAAAAAGAACTGCAAAAAAATATATTTTTATTAATTATTTTATTCCAAGTGGAAATTTAAATAAATAATAATGTTATTTATTAATAATTTAATTTAATAATTAATTCTAACCTTAATTTTTTACATTTATGATAATTTGAAAATTGAAGATCTGACAACTGCTGTCAAAAACAAAGACTCAAGTCACCTTTCGACTTGACTTAAAAAATTCTGACTTGTTTGCTAACTAGTCCGCATGAAAAATCACTATGAAATCGAACGAACTTATTTGAAACTAGTCTTGGCTTAAGAAATAACTCTGAATAACGAAAACATCGAATAAGTTAGGTCTAGTGACCTAGGAAACAAGTCTTTACTTTGTCAAGTCTCCGCCTGGTGCTGCTTGTTTGCACTGACTCAAACGATTGCTTGTTTGTGTCTATGAATCGAAAGTGAACTTAAGCAATTACTTTATTCTGACTTGATCAATAAGTCTCGATTATGAATACCGGCCTATATATATTATTTTTGCATGTTGACAATGTTGTCATTGTGATTTTCATTCAAAGAATAAATCCAATTGCATTGTTACGTCATTAAATATCAATTCAACATCCCTTAGAACGAAATGCAACTCCGCTTTAGCCTCTAAAAATTTAATCATTTCAATTAATGTAAATAATTGTTTAAATTTTAATTATTGACTATTAATTAATTAGAAAAATAAAAGAAATATGATTTCTATTATATTTTTAAGTCATAAATATTAAACAATTTTAACAACAATGGAATTATTTTCTTCTTGTTAGTTCATTTTTAAATAAAAACGTTTTTTATTTTTAAACTTTAATAAAAAAGTAATTTTTCTGTTACAATAGAAGACTGAAATAAGATTTAAAAAAAAATGCCAGTCGTCTTAATTCGAAAAACGTATAAATATAAAACTGGTGGTCATAATTTTTGAATGAGTCTTTTTAATGAAATATTCACAAGCTAGTTAAGTGAAGTGAATGGGAATAACGAAACACATAGCGATAGCAATGCCCCTATTTGATATCAATTATTCAATTAAATTATAGACGCTCTGCTTTTCCGTTTATAGAAATAAAATGATAAATTTATGATAAAAACAAAAATGTCTTTAATGTTCCATTATTCAAAAATCTGGTGTGACTGGTCGCACAGCACACAACTTCCTCTTACCTTAGGTAATCAAAAGATGCATGTGACGTAACAATCACTCTTTTATAAAATAAAATTCTTAAATTGATAATTAAACATTAAAAAAAAAAGAAATTCTAATCAATCATTTTTGCTCATTATTTGTTTGTTTAATAAAAAAAATTAAAGAAAAGATGTTTTAAAGACAAACAAAAAAAAAAGAATAATTTTTTTTTCTTTATGATAATTAAGAAACAAAAAAGAGAAAACAATACCCCCCTGCGAGCCTGCTTCTTATTATTTGGCTATTCTCTTTAGAAAGAAAAAGAAGAAATAAAATGAATTGTTTTTTTATTTATCTGCTCAACAACCCCACAAACAACAACGTTACAAAACTTTTTAGTAAATCAAAGTAATCAAATTGGAAAAATCATGAGTGCGTTGTGAATTGGTCTATTTTTCTAAAAACAGGCGTTAAAATTTAAAATAAATAAATTGGTGTTAAAAAGTACACTGTTAAAAATTTTCAAGAAAACTTCATATACAAGTATAGAAAGTCTGTTACATAAACTGTTTATGAATATTCATATCGGGTATATGAGAAAGTTCAATTTGTTGCCAACCTAACAGATTTCTTGTATATTTTAAAATTAATTATTTTGGTAAAAATTGTTAATTTTAATTTTTATAGCTATTTAGTTGAATTACTTTATAAAAATGAATTAATTAGTATGATTTTAATATACTTCATAAATATTTAAATAGTTTAGAGCGCGAATTTCAAACCAGAATTTAATAAATTTAGATTTGTGAAATAAATTTTAAAAGAATAATTTCAAGTTTCCTTAAAATAATTATAAAATAATATTAATAAAAATTCCTTGAGGTAGTCGAGTTATTTGAGAACGTTTAGACCAGTGATTCTCAACTTGTCGCGGTACACTTTTAAATTTGGCGGCACACAAAGAAAAAGATAAATTTAAAAGTTGGTAATTTGTTCATAAACTTTTATATTAATTTTATTTCATATCCTGGGTATATTAAAATTAAACCACGAAAGTATATGAAAAATGATTGAAAATTCATATTTTTTTTTTTACAGTGTAGAAGAGCGAACAAATTTGAGGCGATCAAATAAAAGTTTCATTTTTAAAAACCCACATATTATTATTAAACAAATTAGTTTCCCTTTTCATTTGTAGACATACAGAAGGGAATTGTGGTCTCTCTCTAATGTCTATCACTCTCTTCTATACTTGCACTTGTTGGTTGGATAGAAAATCAAATTACCCCAAATAACACTTGGTCCTCTCTCTCTCTCGGTCAATCCTTTAGAGAGAGAGAGGGTAAAATCAATCGGGGTGTGACCTCATTGGGTGACTCAATTTATAAACATCTCCTTTTCAGAGTTTGAAACGCTCTCTCTGATTGATTTCATACAACTCTGTCGGGGGGGGATTACAAGAAAACAGTTCTACAAATAGCTAAACTTTCTTTACTTGGTCTTTAATTGCAAATGCTTTATTTAACGATCAGTTATAAAAAGCATGCCCAAATTTCAAGTAATTCAAAAATTTACAAAGAGATGTCAGAATGTTTAATGCATTTGGTTGATTTTCATTGATCTTTTAATAATAAATAATTTATATATTATGTATCTTTTATAAAAGCATAAAATATATAAATATAGGCCATTAGGGGATCGGCTGTTAGACTAGCCTGCCATCTATTGCAAGAATGCTGAACTAATTTGACATTTGATTTTTAAATAAATCATCTAAGCTTATTTTAAAAATTTATTAATTAATATGTGATTAATAATAACAATAAATTCATTTTTAAATTAAAAAAAAATTAAAGATTATTGGGACAGATTGTTTTTTTGTATTTGCTTGATAACAAAAAAATTAATTACGATAATTTTTTAATAAGTCATTAAAAAAAATTATAGCTCGATGTCCCAATAATCTCTTATGAATTTAATTCATAAAAAAAAAAAAAATTCCTTATAATAGACTAGTTTTTTTTAAACGTCGCTCCTGACCTCCCCCTTAATCTTTTGAATTTTTTTATTTTACAGATTCATTTGGTGTCGAATACTCCGTAATGACATCTCTCAAGTCCTGGCCAGGTCTATGTGTCTTCATCAAGATATACATTTGACCAGGTGGGCAATAACAATATAATAACAATTTCTTCGGGAATTTTCTCACAACGTCCTCTATAAGAGTGAAAATTTAATTTCAAAATTACGGCAAGTTGGTCAAATAGAATGTTACAGACGCTATTACCGTATATAAATAGATTTGCTTGAGTCTGTTTCTTGTCTTCCGATATTTCTTCATTTAATTTTTTAATCAAAAGAATAAATTGATTGGTGTAAAAGATCATCTAATTAGTTAAAAATCTGGTGTGACTGGCGCACAGCACACAACTTTCTCTTACCCTTCGGTAAGAGAAAGTTGTGCACCGTGCTGGTCACACCAGATTTTTTGTGTCGAGATATATTTAGTTTCCGATAGCACCTTAGTTTCAAACTTGCATTTTAAATGTTGACTGCTTCAAATAAACTATGGTTATTTTTCAAAATTTTAATCTCATATTTGGACATTTTATACACAATATAGATTCGTAAATAAATACAAAATTTCATAAGAATTGGAAAAAAAAATTTTAAATGCGTAAAAAGTTCCAAAGGGGACCCCCTTTTGAATCGAAATTAACATACAAATCCCTATAGGAAATTAACATTAGGCCTATGAGAGAAGGCGGAGAGACAGGCGATAATGTTTGCAAGTGAGAGAGAGAGATATATATGTTTTCTCCTAAGCAATTAAAGACACAAATAAATGGGAATTTAAATAATAATTGATTTTTAATCTAATAAAAAGAAAAAGATTTAAATTCCGTTACCATGGCAACCATTTCTACTTTCCTATGAAGAACAAGAGTAAAGTGGTCTTCAGAAGATTTCAACGGCAAAATGAGAATATACATTTTAAAGAGCATCTAAAAAATAGTTCATTTATGAATTTTAAAAAAATCCTTGGAGGGAATTTTGAGAAAATCGAAAAAAACTGAAAAAGTACATCAGTAAAGTACTAGTACTTTTTGGCCGATTTTGTTCAAAAGCTTATTTTGAGATTCTTCAAAGGTACCTAAGTTAAATATAAAATTTCAATCCGGTAGCTCAATTCCTTCATGCTAAAAAAATGGTTCCACACACACAGACACACAGACACACAGACACACAGACCAATTTGCGGGACCCACTTTTTTGGACTCAGGGGACCTCAAAACATGTATATCCATCAAAATCTCGACATCGAATTTTTGACATGATCGCAATACTTTCTCTCTCTATATATTTCATATATAGGGTAAGAGAAAGTAAAAACGAGAATAATGATCAACATTTTCAAGAGATATATTATGACGTAACTGTGTATTCTTTGACTAAGCATCATTTCTATAGGATGTAGAACATATATAAATAGAAACATAAATAACATCCTCTATACGAGTCAAAATTCGCACAGACAGACGCTATTGAATAGGTTCTAAATTGTTATAAATTTTACTTTTTTTGTTTTTGATATAGAGTGTGTGATATCAGCAACGGTAGAATGTGTGAATTTAATTATTGTTAAATTTAATAATTACTTTTTGAATTTGATTAATTAATGAGAGTTAATAATATATTCTATGAAATAATTAATTAATAGGCTCTCTCTCTCTCTCTCTCTCTTTGTTTGAGCTAAATAATAATTAAATTTTGCTTTAATTAAATCAACATTATTTATTTATTTTTCCATCAAAAAAAGAAGCGTGAATTGCATTTAGATTAGAATCTCACTCTCTTCAATTATTGGTTTTGAGTTATTTATGAAATTAAAAATAAAAATAAATAAATTTTTTTTTTTTAAGAATGCAGTTGGTATTTACTGTATGTATAATACACGCTTGTAGCTAACCCCCCCCCTGCCGAAATATTGACATGTTTCACCTTTCGGGGGTTTGCTAGGGCAACTTCTCTTTGGAATTTCAAAATGAAATTTTATATTCTCTAAGAGAATCTTAAAAATTATTTTAGTCCCAATATTCCTATAAACTTTATTAATTGTTGAAGTTAACGATTCCTGCCATAGAAAATGTATGAAGAAACATTTATTTATTCTTTGCATTTATGTATTCTATGAAAAAATCAAAGCCAATTAATTGTAATAATAAATAAAATAATTAAATAGTTAAATTAAATGAAAAAATTATAAAAATTGTCATAATCAAGTTTTTCCTTTAATTCACAAACATAGAAATATCTCTGTTTATAGATTCATTAATGTCTGTTTACCTGGCGGTAGGTGAGGTTAGTGTGTAAGGAATTTAACAAGAAAACGGTTTTCTTTTTTTTTTTTTTTTTTTTTTTTTCTCATTCACGCTCACACTCACACACACATTCATACAGTCTTTTCGGCAACTTAGGCCATTTAAGACTTTGACGATAACCGTTGTAGAGAATATATCTATTGTGGGGTCAGGCATTTCTATTTAAGCCATCTGGTATCCAAATGACTTAAATAAAATCGTCGGACTGCCTGGGTCCGAACCCGCGACGTTTGGTATAGGAGGTAGGCGCGCTACCTACTACGCCAAACCCGGGGGCAACGGTTTTCTTAAATTTTATTTTAATAAATCACTATTATTTTCCATTTTGAAAAGCACGTTTTCGATTCTAAAAATCTGGTGTGACTGGCGCACAGCACACAACTTTCTCTTACCTTCGGTAATCGAAAGTTGTGTACTGTGCTTGTCACACCAGATTTTTTGTGTCTACATATATTTAGTTCCCGACAGTACGGAACATATGAATTCAAGATGTAAAATTTATAAGTATGGGAAAATATTTATATTTTGTTACCATGGCAACCATTTCTCCTATCTTCCCTATGAAATACAGGAGTAAAGTGGTCTTCAGAAGATTTCAATCCCAAAATGAGAATATACATTTTAAAGAGCATCTAAAAAATAATTGATTTTTGAATTTAAAAAAAAAATCGTTAGAGCAAATTTTGAGAAAATCGAAAAAAACTGAAAAAGTACATCAGTAAAGTACTAGTACTCTTTGGCCGATTTTGATTAAAAGCTTATTTTACCGGTCCCGGGGGTGTTTAACTTAAATATAAAATTTCAACCTCATAGCTCAATTCCTTCATGCATAAAATTGAACACACACCCACACACCCACACACCCACACACCCACCCACACACAGACAGACCATGTCGCGAAAACCACTTTTTTGGATTCAGGGGACCTCAAAACGTGAAGATCCATCAAAATCTCGACATCGAATTTTTGACATGAATCCAATACTTTCTCTCTATATATATATTACATATATACATAGATAAGAGAAAGTAAAAAAAATTAATATTAATTATTATTATATGATAATTTTAATTAATTGAATAAAATGGAATTTAAATAACAATGGATAATTAAAAGAAAATGTTAATTAGAATATTTATATATATATATATATATATATATATATATATATATATATATATATATATACATTCTACATCCCATCAAATTTTTGTTGTTTATGAATTCCATGAAATTTTTCAAGAATTTTTTCTTTATATAATATATTGGAAAATAATAACGCATTTAATATTAATTAAAATGTAAACAATTTGTCAAAAAACAAAAAAAAATGTTCTTATTTTATTTTTTTCTTTTCTTGGTTATAAAAGGGAATAATCAAGAATGAAGGGGATGAAATGTTTTGGAATGGGGGGGGGGGAGGTGAATCTGATGAAGAAAGCAAGCAGCAAAAAAAAGAGAAAGAGACATTTCTGCACAGCTGCTCTCTCTCTCTTTCTATGGTTAGGGTTTTTTTTTTTTTTGTAATTTCCTTCCTTCTATTGTCCAGTAAAAAAAAAAAAAAAAATTAACTTGAGCGTAATCGTAATATCTCAGATTCTCTATCTTGTGGATTGAGTAATGATTGATAAAGTGATTAAAATAAAAAAATATAAAAAATTGTCAACGAAATTATAAAATTTTAGCAGATTACACTGTGTGGTTGGCAATAAAAATTTACCGCTTTCTGCGGGAGTTATTTACTTCTTAAGATCACGTAGGTCTATAAATATGCCGAATTTCATTCTTATCCGATGACTAGTTAGAGAGATATAAGCGAAATACATTTTTTTGCATCTCTGGGGTCATTATGACCCAAAAAGTAAAGATGTATAAAAAATTAGATTTTTTATTTTAAATAATAGTAAAATACTTTTTCCCTTCTAAAAAAAATAGAAAAGTTAACATGAATTTAATTTTTCAAAAAAAATTAGAGAGCGAGGAATTTAGAATGTTCAAATTATTTTTAACGCCACACCCCGTCAAAATATAAGTTTCATCTAAATGATCTCCGTTCATTTAGACGTGCCGCAAACGGCTTAAAGTTTAGAAAAATCGAAATTTTCAAGATTTTGTTTGCTTTGGTCACCCCTAATACAATTTTAGGTAACCCTGAATGCATAAAACATTGTGTGGTTTTATGAAAGCACTATGCAAGTGAAACTTTTTTCGGTTAGTAGGCGTTTAACTAAAAAATATTCAGAAAATTATTCAATTAAAATCGCGTTTTTAATCTTAACTTAATAATTGGAAAATGGGAAATCAATAGACGCATGTTAAAAACTGAGAACAATATTTATTGAAGATTTGAATCATTTTAAATTATTTTAAAAATTATATTTTATCAATTTAAAAATTGAAAAATTATATCTCACAATTATTTTTTTATAATTCGTCATATATATTAAATTTCAACTTTCCTATTTATGTCGTCACGGATTGTGACGTCATGGCCTTTGACGTCACGGCAACGCGACTTGCTGATAGAAGAGCGAAAAAAATTGAGAGGATCAAATAAAAGTTTCAATTTAAAAACATATATTTACGATATTCTATAATTTTTTGGCTTTTTAAAAATCATTCATTCATAAAATCTATTGATTATTAACGAAATTATGAACAAAAACACGTCATCAAGAGAAAAAACACCAGTACACTCAAATCTTTCAAAACATTTTTTTATTTTTTTTTGAATTTTTTATTAAAATAAACCAGGTGAGATGCTTTAATAGAGTATAATTTCAGTTCAGGAGCATCATTATTATAATATAAAGAAAAAAATTCTTGAAAAATTTCATGGAATTCATAAACAACAAAAAATTGATGGGATGTAGAATGTATATATATATATATATATATATATATATATCATTCTAATTAACATTTTATTTAAAAAAAATTATCCATTGTTATTTAAATTCCATTTGATTTAATTAAATAAAATTCTCATATAATATTTAATAATTTTTTTTTTAGAATCGAAAACGTGCTTTTCAAAATGGAAAATAACATAATAGTGATTTTTTTAAAATGAAATTTAAGAAAACGTTTTCTTGTTAAATTCCTTACACACTAACCTCACCTACCGCCAGGTAAACAGACATTAATGAATCTATAAATAGAGATATTTCTATGATTCTGTATTAAAGGATCGAATGCAAAAATAAATATGTGATGACCTGTTGGTGACCTTTGATATTTGGCGTGTGTGTGTGTGTGGGTGGGGGTGGAGGGTGGAAGGGTGGAGGGGAAGGGGGTTGTTTTCACTCCTAGAGAGTGAGTGAATGAATGATCTCTCTCAAGAGAGACCACCACCACCATCATCATCATGTCATCAATTGAATCGATTGATCGATTTAACGGGGGCTAGCTAAAGAAGAAATTGCCTCTCTGTTTTTGTTTTATTTTCTCCACCCCCCTGTTCGTTCGCAATTACATTTCACTTTCTCTCTTGTTTTTTTTTTTTTTTTTTAAGAAATAAACGATCCGTTAAAAAGAGGCTTTTATTTTAATAGGAAATTTTACAGGTGTAACTAAGCACAAATCTAAATAATTTTTAAAGTGAAACTTTTATTTGATCCCCTCAAATTTTTTCCCTCTTCTATCAGCATGTCGCCGTGACGTCAAAGGTCGTGACGCTACAAGTTATGACGTCACAAGCCATGACGACAAAAATCGGAAAGTTGAAATTTAATATATATATGATGAATTATAAAAAAATAATTGTGAGATTTAATTATTTAAATTGATAAAATATAATTTTTAAAATAATTTAAAATGATTCAATTACTAAATAAATATTGTTTTCAGTTTTTAACATGCATCTATTGATTTCCCATTTTCCAATTATTAAGTTAAGATTAAAAACGCGATTTTAATACCCTTAATTGAATAATTTTCAGTTAAACGCCTACGATCCGAAAAAAAAATTTCACTTGCATCGTGGTTTCATAAAACGACACAATGATATATTTTTTTTTTTTCAGGGCGCTTCGGCATCTACGGCCTGACTTCATAAAAACGCAATGCTAGGTAAGAAACAAATAATCATCTCTTAATCAGTTGGTGTAACTAAGCACCATAATCAACACAAATCTAGAACGCCGTTCATTTTTACTTGCAATTTAAATATCTACGTTTCGAGTGCTAATCACGCACTTCCTTATCAAATTATTATCATCTGTAATATTTGACACTAGACGGTCCCGAGAAAGAGCCTGATTCGCGCTCGAAACAACGACAGAAAAATTTGTTTTATTTCCTTCTCTTGGTTGACTCTATTTCATTATTGTGTTGAAATTTTATATTTAAGGTTGTTCGGATAGTACATCGTAAGTCATAATAGAATCTAAATTTTTTTTTAAATAAAATTAAAAATTTGAATGCCACAATTCCTTATTATAATTTAGTCGTGATCTATCAGAGTTTATAATTGTATTAAGTTAATAATTTAATTACCAAAAATAATAAATGAATGACTTTTGACTTGAGCAGTTTTTCACATAATATAGAACTGGCAACATTGCATTCATCAGCTGTTTATTTTAAATCTTAAAAGCCTTCAATTTTATTTTATTTAATATATTACAATGATTAATGCAAATCAGTTTAAACACAATGGACGATTTGCGAGAAAAAATATCGTAAAATGGAAAAAAAAAAATGTAACTGACATCGAGAAAAGACAATTATTTTATGCAACGTTGCCAGACTGGTCTGAGTCTCGTGACTTCCTTATTTTTAAATATTACCGACTGTCAATTTGGGGAATTTTTTGACTTTCTTGTTAAAATATCTTTAAAAGCGTTGGGCAGAAACTTTTGATTTTATTTTTAACGTATCCCTCGGAAGTGAATTCATAAAATGTAAGTTTTTTGTTTTTGTATCTAATGCATAATTCGATATGTGTGCGTTTCCCCGATATTCCCCATAGGCTACATGTTAAATTTCAATTTTTTAATAATTGATTACACGATAACCCTGCGTCATATCCGCTTCAAAATTTTATTTTATACGTATTTGATAGTGATTAATAACATATTAAAAAATTAGCTTTTAATCTAACAAAGTGCTTTAATGTCCGAACAATCTTAAGTTAGCACATGACACGAAGCTTTTGAACAAAATCGACCAAAGAGTACTGATGTGCTTTTTCAGTTTTTTTTTCTCTCGGCGGCTCATGTTCAAAATAAAAAAAAAAAAAAACAACCAGCATGTTACCTAGAGAAGATTTATTAAACAAAGGTTGTTTTTTTATTCCTCTCCCGCAGCGAAACATTTAAAAGTAATTTTTTTTTTTGTTGGTTGTTCAATTTTTGTTTTCTCCTCCCTGTTTAAAAAAAAAGAGAGAGAGTTTAATATAAAAAAAAGAGAAAGTTTTGATAAAAGCCTTGTTACTCACAACAACAACAACAACAACAATAAAAGTTTTGATTTTTCTTTTTAATTAATTTCATTTTCTTTGATCTATGAATGAAAGTGTTTTTATTTCTCGTAACCCTCCCCAATGCAAATAAACACTCGAAATTTTATTAAAATTAATATTAAGGGCTGGTTGCTTCACTTCTAATTAACTAGCTATCACGAATGTGTTTATTAAAGCTTTTGCGGTTTGAAATATTATTATTAGGAGAATTTTTAATTATAGACCACATTTTTGTATTAAATATTTATTAAAAATATATAAATACTGTACAACAAGGTTTTGACTGATTATTCTGCAGCCGTTATCAAGTACTGTGCACTTGATCCGGCTTAAGTGAACTAACTGACATGTCCGTTACTTGCCTTTCTTATATACAGCTACGTCAGCGCCATCTGTTGACATTTCTGTGAAGTTATATTCAAATTTTCCCGCTATTTTTCACTCATTTCCATAAAGTTAGTCACAATTATGATAATTAACAATTAGTCACAATTGTGATAATTAACAATTATCATAATTGTGACTAACTTCATGGAAATGAGTGAAAATAGCGAGAAAATTTGAATCTAACTTCACAGGAATGCCAACAGTAATTATCATAATTGTGACTAACTTCATGGAAATATAGTGAAAATAGCGGGAAAATTTGAATCTAACTTCACAGGAATGCCAACATTAATTATCATAATTGTGACTAACTTCATGGAAATATAGTGAAAATAGCGGGAAAATTTGAATCTAACTTCACAGGAATGCCAACAGATGGCGCTGTTTTGTTAGATTCAAATTTTCCAGCTATTTTCACTCATTTCCATGAAGTTAGTCACAATTATCATAATTGCCAATGAAGTTAGTTTCAATTAGTGAAAAATTCACTTTTTCATTTGTGAAAAAGTGGATATCCACTATTTACTGGTGGTCTACTTTGCACATGTTAAAAAAGTGACTATTCACTATGAATTAGTGGTTTTTTACTAATTCGTTTTTAGAGAGTAGATGGGCACGAAATCAAGAAAGCCTGATAAGATAGAGATCTGGGTGTTTGTGAATGTGAATATAATTCTCTACCTAGTTGATTTACGTACCATCAAGAGAAAAGATATTGGACAATATGGCGGCTACCTGGCTTTTGAGCCTTACGCATTGGCAACCATTTACACAAGTCTGTATATTTAGTTGCTTCAAAATGGACAAATCCCCTTCAGTCTTCTCTTAACAAAAAAAAATTGTAAAAAAAGCCTGGTCAGGACAAGGGACCTGCCCTTTCTTTTGTTCTTAATACAAAAGATAGAAACCCTTTTAAAATAAAATTTTTACGTGACAACGTCTTACAAATCATGTGTCTATAGTGGTTTTAAATTAATTTTTGATTAAATGTAATATTTTATTCTTGTAATTTGTGCAAAATTATCTGGTTTTAAAATTTGAACCAAATTTCTACTGCGATTTTTAATAAAATTATAAGCTATTATAAGTAGGAATTTATTACATTTTGTGAAATGTTAATTTCTATTTGTTTAACATTTTGCACGCATTTTACAAGTAAAATATTTTTTTTTTAATCTCTTAGAAGAATTGCTTTAATTTTTTCATAAGAGTAGTGCGCTCTTACAGTAGCGTAGCCAGGATTTCTGCTTGGGGGGGGGGGGCCCAAAAGTTTTTGAACCCCCCCCCCCCTTTTCCAAGAAACTTAAAGTGGAGAAATTTTTTTTAGATAATATAATAATTTTAAATAAAAAACAAATAAAAAAAATTTTTTTTTTTCTTGAAATAAAAAATAATTTTAATACAAAATTCGTAAATATTAGATATTTTTTCAATTATTTTTAAGTTTTTTTTTTAGATTTTAGAATTTAGGAGTGTTAATAAAAGAATTATTAAAAAAAAAAATCATTAGTGAAAACAATAGGTATTTTTTTGTTTTGGAGAAGCCTTTGGGGGGGCCCGGCCCCCCTGGGCCCCCCCTGAATACGCCACTGCGCTCTTATGTTCAACATTTCAATATAGGCGCTCTTTATTTTATTCAAAGCGTTTCAGACAATTACTGAATATGGTTTATTAAAAATTACCACTCTCTTATCTAAAAGGAATCTTTTTCTATACATATAATGTGAGTGCCCGTCTTATTGGGAATTATACACATAGTGCAAGTGCACATGTGATCAAACCGGGATTTGTCAATAATAAAATTTTTTTCGCTTCATACAAAATTATATGACTTCTGTGCCCAAGCTCAGAGATAAATTTTATCTCTGAATAAATAATATGAATGAATATATTCATTCATATTATTTATTAACATATTAGGAAAGAAAGTTTTATCAAAAATATATTAATAAGATACTAGTCTCGCCTAACCGGGGGGCTTGTTTCTTCTAACCCCTCCTCTCCTTGATTTCTTTTTTTCTACTTTTGCTAAATAATTTCATCTTTGAAAAAACATAACAATTTTATTTTTTAGTTTAATAATTTAATTTATTTAAATTTAAAAACTTTGCGATAGACACAACTCTTTTTTGGATTAATATAATTATTTTCATTTTATTTACATGTATTTTTTTTATTTTGATACGAGAAAAACAACTATTGCTAATAAAAATCTTTTTTTTTTTTTTTTTTTTATTTATTTATTTAAGATATTTTTTGGCATCTAAGGTCATTTCGACCCCGTTCTTATTTATTTCAAATGATTGGTAGCCAATTCAAATGAAACTTGAATTGAAATGAGAAGAGACTTGGCAACTATGGAGAAAAAATGGCAACACTGTATTACAAAGACATATGGAGAAAGAAATTTGAGCAAAAAAACCTTTCTGGGTTCAAAAAATGTATTTGTAACGAATAAAATTTTATTAAAAATTCACTTAGGAATTTGATTCAAAGATTAAAATCAGATGATTTTTTCCAATTAACAAAGATAAAATGTTAAAATTAATCAAAAACTATTAATTTTTTATAAAAATTTTTAATAAATCATTAAATGCATTTTTTCTCTTTTGTTATTTAAAACACAAAAGAAAAGGTTGTTTATACCTTCTTTTTAAATAAAATGGTTCGAGTCAAAAAGAAACCCTAGAAAGGTCCCTTGCCCTCTTCTTTTGTGTTTTAAATAACAAAAGAGAAAAAATGCATTTAATGATTTATTAAAAATTTTTATAAAAAATTAATAGTTTTTGATTAATTTTAACATTTTATCTTTGTTAATTGGAAAAAATCATCTGATTTTAATCTTTGAATCAAATTCCTAAGTGAATTTTTAATAAAATTTTATTCGTTACAAATACATTTTTTGAAAGCAAAAAGGTTTTTTTGCTCAAATTTCCTTCTCCATATGTCTTTGTAATACAGTGTTGCCATTTTTTCTCCATAGTTGCCAAGTCTCTTCTCATTTCAATTCAAGTTTCATTTGAATTGGCTACCAATCATTTGAAATAAATAAGAACGGAGTCTAAATGGCCTCCGATACCGAAAAAGGCCTTAAATTAAATAAAAAATAAAGGGTCGGACTAAGCCGAGCTCAGAACTTTGCCCGCCCATTATTCAAAGAAATAACGCAACGCGTTTGTTTATTTGTTTTGATTTTGCTCTGTTGCTATGCACAATTTTTGAATTTAAATGATTTTTTAACAAATTTCTGACAAATTAGGATACAAATATTATATATCATTTTACTCGGGAGGAAGTCTAGTTTCTGAATATATAAAAAAAATTATAGGTTATGAAAGAAAAAAATATTGGCCCCCCTCTAGAGCGCCCCCCTAATGGCCCGATGTTTACCAAAAGCTTTTCAGTTCTTGACCTTTACCTCTATTTTATGTGTGCAAAATTTCAAAACAATTGGGTGAATAGTTTTTGAGTTTTCGTTGACGAAAAAAATTACCACAGACACACAGACATCATTCCAAAAACTACTTAAATGGATTCAGGGGACCTCAAAACGCATTTTGCCAGCTTCAGAAAAATTTCGATTTTCTATTTAATTAATTTCGTTTAATATAAAATCGAGTGAAAAACAGATTTTAGTGGTGGAGGGGAGTAGGACCGATAGAATTTTCTGAAGTCTGGAATATAATTTTTCAATCATTTACACCATAGAGAAGTCTAATTTTAAATTTTATTAAAATCGAGTGGAAAATAAATTGTAAGGGGGGGGGGGCGATAGAATTTGTTGAGGTCTTAAATACCATTTTTTAATTAGTTACTCCCTAATGAAGCCTAATTTTAAATTTTATTAAAATCAATTGAAAAATAAAAGAAAATAATTTTAGGGGGGGGGGTCGAAGAGTCAAAAAAACTTTTTGAAACGTAGACTTTTATGAGGAGGAAGATTTTTTTATATTCCATTTGAAAGATTTGCTAATGTATGCTTTCCTTTGGAACATTAGTGAGCCCCAGATAAGGGGGGGGGGGGTTCCCTACCCCTAATTTGACATAACTTAAAAGAATTAATAATATGTTAATTAAATGTATATTTTTATTTAAGCTTCAATTCTAATTTTATCACTAATTAATTTCTTCACAGATTAAAACAAAAATTTCTTAACTAAATTATATAAAAATATGAGAAACGTTTTAATTTAATTTTATTAATAATATAAAAATATTTTAGAATTTATAAATATTTTTAAAATAAATAAATAATCTTTTTTAATGAAACAGAAGGGGCGAAGCTACTTTTAACGCAACTCATCCGACGGCCCAAAGGGTATTAAGAACAAAAGAAAGGGCAGGTCCCTTGTCCTGGCCAGGCTTTTGTTACAATTTTTTTTTGTTAAGAGAAGACTGAAGGGGATTTGTCCATTTTGAAGCAACTAAATATACAGACTTGTGTAAATGGTTGCCTATGCGTAAGGCTCAAAAGCCAGGTAGCCGCCATATTGTCCAATATCTTTTCTCTTGATGGTACAATCGGTCGAATAAATTGACTAGATGTGAAGAAACCGGCTGTTAATTGTTTTGTGCTGCTTGACGAGAGAAGCAGGGGGGAGGGGGAGGGGGGATTTCAATTAAAGGTTTTAAGAAGTGAAGTAGTGCATGCAGTTCACTTGAAGTGATTATGTTCATCTGTTAAGAACCTCTCTCTGTCTGTTGTATTCTACTCTACTCTACTCTACTCAACAGCGCTATCATTTGCAGACGGCCTTCCCAATCAAGGGAGAATTGCTCTCTCTCTTTCCCAAAGGGACAATGAAATGTCCGTCCCTCCGTTTGTCCTTTCATCAAATTCCCTAACTAAAATTGAGTTTTTTTTTTTTTAATTTCAAAACCCCCTTTTGGGGATAGATGTAGTTAAATAACCTCCTGAATGACGTCATAAAACGACCATATATGCAAAGTCACTAGTTTAACTATTCTATTAAAGGTAGGTGATTTTTCGGCATCTAAGGCCATTTAGACATGATTCCCTATTTATTTAATTTGTTGGTTTGTTAAAATATTCTTTAAATTAAAGGTCACTTTTAAACTAAAAAGAATCTTTAACATTAGTTGCTTAATTTTTCGTATTGAATAAATTTATTGTCATGAGTAGAGACCGGATTTTAAGCAAAATGCTTATTGCTCAATTTTATAAGCAACCATTAGATATTTAATTTCTATACGAATTAGAAAAAACTAAGTGTATTGAGATGACATTTTTTATGCTTTTTTTGAGTTTTCATGCTTTTTTTGCCCTTTGTGCTTATTTGAACTTATTTTACGAATATTTATAATTTTTTTTTTTATTAAAAAAACACAATTTTTTCCCATTCACACACGCATACACAAGGGGCGTATATAAGGGGGGGGGGGGGGGAGGGAGCCCGGCCCCCCCTCCGAAATTTTCCAAATGCATATACATATAAGGGGATATACAGACATTAGCGGATCTCGGCCACCTCGAAATGTTTGATCGGCCCCGCAGTGCGAAAAAAATATAGCCCTGTAAAAAATTTTTTTTCTGCAGGGTGAAAAACAAAAGGGAAAATGTTCTGCGGAGCGGCAAAATTTTCGTGTGGAAAACCTTTGGCTCCGCAAAAGGGGAAATGTTCCCCGGGACGGCAAAAATATCGCGTCTCTAAAAAAAAGGTAAAATGATTTTCGCAGGGCGGGGCGGAAAAAATTTAGTTTCTTAAAAAAAAAAAAAAATTTTCTTGAGTTCAGCCCCCCCCCCGAAAAAAATGTCTATATACGCCCCTGGCCTACGCACAGTCATTTTGGCAACTTAGGCCATTTAAAACTTTAAACAATACTCGTTATTTGTAAATATATCTATTGGGGGTCCAGGCATTCTTATTTAAGCCATTTGGTATCCAAGTGGCTTAAATAAAATCATCGGACTCCATGGGATCCGAATCCTCGACCCTTGGTATACAAGGCAGGCGCGCTACCAACTACACCAAGCCCGAGGGCTATACAATTTTTAAAAATAATTAAAAACATTATTCAGCAAAATGTAAAGCAAATCCTTCAGCAACTGCGCAAATCGCGCCTTCCCTACTCTGACTCGAGCCCCCTGGGACCCCTGGACCCCCTACTGCGGTGGACCCTCGCAGGGGGGTAATCTGGTGGGACTGGCCTCACACCAAGGGCGGATACAAGGGGGAGTGTAAAGGGGGTAATTACCCCCCCCCCAGATTTGAAAAAAATACTTTTTCGAAAAAAAATGTATTTTTAATGTAAAATTTTAAAAATTAATACTTAAAAATTTGATTTATATTTATATTCTGGCAAACAAGTACAGAATGCGCCTTTAAATTACCGCTGTGCGACCAGTCACTCCAGATTACCCCCCCCCCCCCCCGAGAAACACCTCTGGATCCGCCACTGCCTCACACTTTCGGTAATTTAAAGTTGCATTCTGTATTTGTTTACCCGAATATAGGTATATACAAATAAATTTTTTTTAATTTTTAAAATTTTATATTAAAATTAATTACATCCTTTACCCCCCCCCCCCTTGTATCCGCCATTAGAATGAGTAGAAATTGCTTATTATTATTATTTTTTTTTATTTCGCCCGTTTAGCCACGCGCCATTGGGCCAAAGCGTCTACAAAATAAAATACATACCAAAAATAAATACATAAAAATTAACACCAACCATTTTTTTTTATGCTTATTTAAAACTTTTTATTCAAGATTTTTATGCTTTTTTAAGCACTTTTTTTCCATTTTTTTATGCTTTTTTGTCCGGTCTCTAGTCATGAGAGACAACTAAACATAAAAATTAATTAATTTAATTGTGATTTCTTTAATTTTCAATATGTATTAAAAGGTATTATTTATTGTTATAGATATTCTGAAGTGAAAAGTAAGTACACTCACTGGTCGAAAAAAATGAACCTCTTTTTCTTTTAAAAGTATAAAGAAAGATATGAGATTCAATATTTTTTTTTTAAATAATCTATATATATAAAAATGAAATGGGAAAAATGTATGTATGTATGTAAATATGTATGTATATGTTCTATAGAAATCCACAATTTTCAATGAATCCATTTGAAATTAAGTACACATATAGTACATGGCTCTGGAAGTAACATAGTAATAATTTGAATCTCTTAAATGTTTTGGAAAATTAATTATAATCAAATTTCTTCACTATGGGAACACAAAATCAACAAGTTGGCTTGAAAAGTAGAGAGCGTCCTTTATGCTCTGAGAACCAGCTTCCTACCTGACTATGGGCTGGGGGTGGGGGCTACGCAGCAGTTGAAAAACGAAGAGAGGACTCAGGTGACTGACCCTTTAAACAGTCATAAACAGACCCTTTTGTGCTGTTCCCAATCGGTACCCTCGCCTCGCTTGAATATAAGATCCTTCCTTAACATCTTAACACTTGCATTGCAACAAGAAATATCCCAAATTGGGAATAAACTTGCTCGCTGAAGGCGAGCAAGGGGTCCAGGGGGCGTAGCCCCCCTGGCTAGGCGAAAGCCCGCCGAAGGCGGGCTTTGCGACTAGTATTTAATAAAGTTAGGGCCCGTGACCCGATGCTCAGAGAGGATACATTAGCTTCTCGTGCTTTTTAATTCAATTGAAGTCCATTTTTTTCGACCAGTGAGTGTACTTGTGTTTTTTCTTTGCCAACGTTTTTGTTCATAATTTCGTTATTAATTAACAGATTTTTACGAATGAATGCTTTTTAGAAAGCCAAAGAACTATAGAATATCGTACATATATGTTTTTTGCATTCAGGGATATTTAAAACTGTATTAGGGGTGACCAAAGCAAAAGAATTTCGATTTTTTGAAACTTTAAGCCGTTTTTAGCACGTCTAAATGACCTCCGATTGGAATGAAACTTAAAATTTATATGTATTCTAACTATCTGCATAATTTGACGGGGTGCGGCGTTAAAAATAATTTGAACATTCTAAATAAAAGCCGTTTTAGAGCACATTTTCTATTAAAATCTATTTTGCTCTATATCTCTAAAACTGTGCTTGATGGAAAAATTCTAACGACTTATCTGAATTCAGAATGAAAAAATGCACTAGGTTCACTAATCAGATTTCTTGTGAAGAAAACCTTGTCGAATAGTGTAAATAATAAAATCGCTTAATTTATTAAAAAGAGGGAAGAAATGAGAGATGCAGCTAATGTTTTTTTTTTTTTTTTTTTACACAGCTGACACAGGGAACCAAAACGTCAGCTGTGTGAATTGAATAATTAAAAAAAAAAAAAGAACCAAAATAGTTGGTAAAAAGTCCATTTTTGGCAAAAAAAAAAAAAAAAAAAAAAATCTCTTAAAAAGTCGCTGTAACTTTTAACAAATAATAATACGAGAAAGTAAAAGAAAATAGAAAGCTTATCTCTCGATAACCTCCCTGCAAGGGCGGATACAAGGGAGGGGGTAATTACCCCCCCTCCCGAGATTTGAAAAATACTTTTTTTTAAATTTGTTTTTAATGTAAAATTTTAAAAATTAGATTTGTATTAAATACAAATCAAATTTTTACGGACGGGGAAAAATTTTGTTTACGGATGGGGAAAAAAAAATTTGGTTCCACGAAAGAGGAAATGTTCCGCGGGCGGCGCATGAAAAAAAATTTTGGTCCCGTGGGTGGAAAAAATTCTGCGTCTCTAAAAAAAAAAAAAGTAAAAAATATTTTTACGGACGGGGAAAAACTTTGGTTCCGCGAAAAAAAAAAAATTTTTGAGATCAGGCTAAGAAAAAAAAGTGTGCTGTGCGACCAATCACACCAGATTACTCCCCCCCCCGAGAAACACCTCTGGATCCGCCCTTGCCTCCCTGGGACCTGACACGAAGCTTTTAATCAATATCGGCCAAAGAGTACTACTGTAGTACTTTATTGATGTACTTTTTCAGTTTTTTTTTTTTCGATTTTCTCAAAATTTGCTCCAACGATTTTTTATATTATATTGTATATTTTCATTTTTCCCTCAAAATTGTATATTATATTTATAAATTTCACATACTGCCGGAAACTAAATATACCTCGATACAAGAGATCTGGTGTGACAAACACAGAACCCAACTTTGTGTGCTGTGCAACAAATCACACCAGATTGAGATTATATCACGTTAACTGGAACTTTCATTAGTTAAATACAAATTTGTCTTGGCATTTATTTATTTATTTTGCAGTTGGCCTTCAACGTCCTCTGAAACCACAAACACACCTCATGTTTTTGTTAAAAAAAAAAAAAAAAACTCTTCTTTAAAGTATAGCAACAAACAACACAAAAGAAGAATCTAAATTTAACTATTCACTGAGTAAATAGAAGCAAATAGCCATCGTTTGGATCAAAGAGGCGAAGGCGCCTTCTTCGTTCGACCTTTTCTTTATCCTCTAACGAAAAAATAATATTTTCTTTTTTATATACGGTATATATAACCTCTTGATTATCTAATTGAAGGGTTAAGAAAAAGCCACCAACAACACAAAGCGCCACGGTCGGCTAGGGAACTATTCTACAAATAGCTCAAGTTTCCTTAGTTATCGATGTCTTTACAGGGGCGTATATAAGGGGGGGGGCGAGAGGGCCCGGGCCCAAAAACTTAGCGTCTGTAAAAAATAGATAAAATATTTAAAAAAAAATAATCATTGTGTGGTTTTATGAAACCACGATGCAAGTGAAACTTTTTTTTTCGGATCGTAGGCTTTTCAGAAAATTATTCAATTAAGGGTATTAAAATCGCGTTTTTAATCTTAACTTAATAATATTGGAAAGTGGGAAATCATTAGAGGCATATTAAAAACTGTGAATAATATTTATTTAGTAACTAGCCGCGCCACCCGCCGAAGGCGCCCGCGGCACGTCTAGCCAGGGGGCTTCGCAGACCCTCGCCTTTTTGTATAGATTGAAGATTTGAATCATTTTCAATTATTTTAAAAATTATATTTTATCAATTTAAAAGTTGAATTATTAAATCTCACAATTATTTTTTTTTTTATAATTCGTTATATATATTAAATTTCAATTTTCTTATTTTTGTCGTCACGGATTGTGACGTCATGACTTGTAACGCGACATGCTGATAGAAGAGCTAAAAAATTTGAGAGGATAAAATAAAAGTTTCACTTTAAAAAAAAAAAAAATTTTTTGAGATCAGCTCCCCCCCCCCCCGAAAAATTTCTATATACGCCCCTGGGTCTTTAATAGCAAATGCTCAATTATAAGTAGAGTGTGGAAAAAAAAAGTCTTTCGACTTTTGCCAATTTTGAGACTTTTCTTGATTTTCTTAGATATCTCTCATAAAAATAAATGTTTTTTGAGAATTTCAAAAACGACTTGTTTCATCTTTCAGCGACTTTTATGACCGACTTTTTTTCAAATTTTTTAATATAATATGCTTTTGAGGATGCGTTACAAGGGCAGCCAAGGCGAAAAATAAAACAAAAATCTATTTTTTGTCGACGTTTCGAGTGCCGATCGCACTCTTCATCAGGACAAAAATGATGTCAATTCGTCAGGTCGTTTGACATGGCAGTATAGCAACGTTTTAACCATTTTTACATTTACTTGAAGACTCTAGTATTTCGAGGTCGAATGAATTCATTCAAATACTAGAGTCTTCAAGTAAATGTAAAAATGGTTAAAACGTTGCTATACTGCCATGTCAAACGACCTGACGAATTGACATCATTTTTGTCCTGATGAAGAGTGCGATCGGCACTCGAAACGTCGACAAAAAATAGATATTTGTTTTATTTTTCGCCTTGGCTGCCCTTGTAACGCATCCTCATATCATAATATCCAGCCATCAAGAAACAACTAGTTAATATGCTTTTTTTTATAAATCAATTTATGCCCTTTTTAAGAAAATATTATTTAACTGAATCAACGGACAATATAAATAAATTAAAATATGCATATTGTCTTAAAAATATAAAAATTGTCTTGTTTAAAACAACTTGCAGGGGTCTCGACCTAATTGTTTCGGTCCTTCGGTTTCCTTAGATTAAAAAAAAAAAAAATTTAAAACAACCAGGGAATTCTCGGCTTCGGTTCGGGTTTCTTCGGTCAGTAGCTTTGAACTGAATGGTTTTTGACCGAAGAAAACCGAACCGAAACGACACTAGTGACAAAACACATTTAATTCAAATAGCAAATTTGTTTTTTGAAACTCGCGCCAGTTAATTCATTCTTCGCCAAACGACCAATGACCAAGCGTGTTTAGTTTAGCCCCGCCTCAAAGGGGGTGGCCACTATGGATCACTTGACCGAACACTATAATCCAGATTTACTAAATTTTTTACAATTTATAAATATAAAAAAAAAATTTAATAGTACTACGTGCCATTTAAGTAGCTTAAAAATAGCTTCGAAATATCTTTGAGCCAAGTGTACGAGAGAATAAAGGAGTCAAAACATGTGAATTGTAATAAGCTCGAGTTCAAATCTCTCTGGGAGCAAGTTTTTTTTTTCCCCTCTTACTGTTAGTTCCAGGACAAGCGTATAGATGGCCCATGGGAGCCAGCTCAATGGGAAGAATGTTTATAAGTTTCCTAGTTATATGACACGTGGCTAGATGGCAATACTAGGCTAGTTCAAAATTTATCCTGTAGAGTTCGTTCCATTCGCTAACAAAATAACATTTTTTTTCATGATTTTAATAAGAAATACATTAAGTGGCTTAAAAATCTGGATATAAATGAATTAATTTTTATAAACTAATTTTAATTATAAATTTTTTACAATTTATAAATGAATGACCTTTTGATAAAAAAAAAAAATAATAGTACTACGTGCCATTCAAGTAGCTAAAAAAATAATAATGCAAAGTGTACGAGCGAGTTAAGTAGTCAGTATCAAAACATGTGAATTGCAAAAACTCGTGTTCAAATCTCTCTGGGAGCAAGTTTTTTTTTTCCCTCTTACTGTTAGTTCCAGGACAAGCGTATAGATGGCCCTAAACTTATAAACAAACAATTTTTAACCTGGAACTGTCCAATCTTGATTGTGTTTGATCTGTGAAATGAATACAAATATCAAATCAAAATCTTATAATTTTTGATATGAATGCAATACTTTTCTCTCTCTCTCTATATATATATAGGTAAGAGAAACTAAAAATTATCTCTACTCTTTTTCAGTTAATAAATTCTCGTTTAAAATGTAATAAAAATTTTTTTAAACAAGAATTATATTAAAATTTAATAAATTTAATCTTCCGTTTTTTTTTTTATCTCTTTCATGTTTATAAATAATTTAATATTGTTAAGGAGATATTGTAAAAAAAAAAAAAATACATTTATCTCCCTCCATCCCTTTGCGGTTTATTATTATATTAGTTGTTAGCGCATTAACGCCCCCTTCTATGCTTTAATAGTGACGTAGCCCCTCTAAGGCCCAAGTAAAAAAAATTGTCTAATTAAATCCCACAAATATAATTATTAATTTATATACTGATTTGTTTTATTTTAATTGCGAGATTTAAATTAATTTTTTTTTTTTTTTCAAGAATCATCTGTACGTAACAATCTCTTTTTGGTTGAGTGTTGATCCCCTCCACTGTCGCTTGACGTCACCGGCTTGTCTCTCTCTAATCCTGCCCTCTCATTTCAAGAAATGTTTGTTAATCTCTCAATTTATATTATAAAAAAAATATGTTCTTGTCACCATGGGGTCGGCGTTTGTTGCTTTAAATAATTAGAGCGAGGTTTTTTTTTTTTTTTTTTTTTTTTTTATATTTAATTTAATTCTCACTCTCTCCCCCTCTCTCTCACTCACCCCCCCCACACACACACTGTCCTCCTCGCCCCACACCCCACATAACACTTTACCATATTCTTTAATAATAAAAAATTATGAACTCGGGGGCCCTCATTTTTAACTTAAGGCATTTTGTTTCCTATTGTTTAAAATAAGATCAGCGCCCGGCCCGGGGCCCCACCCGTTGTTGTATATATGTGAGGTAACCACACCTTCACGCCCTGCCCCGAGGGCTAGAGCGAGGTTTCCTTTAACTGCTTGAACTTAGCACATTGTTAAAAGTATATTCCTATGATCAATAAAGTAAAAAATCTGGTGTGACTGCTTGGATTTCTGAATTTTAATCAAAATCATTAGTGCAAATGTAGTATTAGTACTCTTTGACCGATTTAGTTCTAAAGTTTCATGTCACATGCCAGTGTGAGATATATATAATTTAAATATAAAATTTTTGTTGGGATATTTGATTACGGATCCATTTTTTTGGATCTCAGAACGTGTATTTCCATCAAAATTTTGACATGACTGAATCCAACACTTTTTTTTCTATATTCTGGGAAAAAGTTCGTGGCGTCAATTAAAATACAAATAACTCAGGAAAAAAGATCGCAGCGAGATCACTAAGAAAGGTGACACAACATCAAAATGTGGTGCAATAGTTGGAAAGTTGTATGCAGTGGCGTACCGAGGTGGGGGGGGGGGCGGCCCGCCCCAGGCTCCAGCCGGTATAGGCCCCATACATTCCCTTTGAGAGGCCCCGAGGAACTTGCAGCAGTGCCGGATCTAGGGGCGTGAAAAATTTTTGGTTCCGCGCAAGAGAAAATGTCCGTGGTGGACGGCACACGGGGGGAAAAGGAAATTTTCGGTTCCGCGGGCGGCAAAATTTTAGTGTCTCTAAAAAAAAGGGAAAAATATTTTTTCGGACGGGAAAAATTTAGGTTCCGCGGGCGGCAAAATTTTAGCGTCTCTAAAAAAAAACGGGAAAAAATTTTGGTTCCGCGCAAAAAAAATTGTTCCGCGGGCGGCAAATTTTGGTTCCGCGGGCGGCAAAAATAAATAAAATAAAAAATTTTATGTCTCTAAAAAAAAAGGTAAAATATTTTTTTCGAAAAATTTTTTGAGATCAGGGAAAATTTCCCCCCCAAAAAAAAAAAACCCTCTTCTAGTGCCGCCCCAGGCCTCCAACTGCCTCGGTACGCCTCTGGTTGTATGCGTTTGAAAATGAAGAAAACTAATGAAAAATATTTTGCAATATTAAGGACAAAGTAAAGAACGTTCCGCAACAAAATTTGTGCTGTGATCAGTGAAGGTACTTTAGCTTTTGTTCTGGTAATTTTGATATGAAAGATGAGTCATGCTCTTGTCGTCCAATAACTGAAAAAATTCCATCAAGATAAGGATATCAGCGGTGTCGATATTGAAATGGAGCTATGAAATGGAGAAGTCTTTGAGAATTTTGAGGCCCAATTGAATATAAATTAATTACAAGAGAATATTATTTTTGCATTAATCCTTTGAAAGGTGTAATTCTTGAAATCCTTGGGATTTAAGCTCCTTATTTCACCGTAGTTAGCTCTCTATAGAAACTTTAGAGAAAAGTCTTCTTTAGGTCTCCTCGTTCTTGTCGTCGTCGTCGTCGTTGTTTGTCAAGTTTCTCCCCCCAAGTGTATTATTATTATTATTATTATTATATTGACAACCCAGGCTTTCTATTCATCTGCTATTAGGTAATTGAATCACAAGAAAGGGGGCGGCATCGCCCTTGTGCCTCTGTCATTTTAACCAAACCTCTCCAAAATTATTATTATTTATTGAATTTTGCAATACTCGGAGTATAAAATAAAAGATCTGGTGTGACTGGTCGCACAGCACACTTCGGTAATCGAAAGTTGTATACTGTGCTTGTCACACCAGATTTTTCGTGTCGACATGTATTTAGTTTCCGACAGTACGGTACATCCGAATTTAAAGATGTACAATTTATATGTGAAAATATTTATGGCAACATTTCTCCTATCTTTCCTATGGAGTACAAGGGTAAAGTGATCTTCGGGAGATTTCAATGACAAAATGAGAATATACAATTTACTCTTTGGCCGATTTTGTTCTAAAGCTTCGTGTCACATCCCATGGAGGTGCCTAACTTAAATTCATACCTCCTAGCTCTTTTCGTTCTTGAGTTCACAGACAGACAAACACTCACAAACAGACAGACCATGTAACGAAAACCACGTACCCTTACAAATTAAATGCCCTCTAAATCACCAAGACCGACTCGATAAAAGATCTTGGGATATATTTTGATTGTAAACTTTCTTTCAAACATCATATTCAGATGACCAGCCTCACGTGCAGCAGATTACAGGGGCTGATTCAAAATGTCTCAAGAGATTTTTGCAGAAAAAATTGTGTCATCACTTTATTTAGAAGTCTAGTATTAAGTAGGATGATGTATGGCTCCGTGATTTGGGCTGGTGAAAGAAACATAAACAATTTTGAAAAAATAATTAAAAAATTTGTGTGGCATGTCTATTGTAAATACCTGAGATTTTTTAAATTTTATAATTTCCCTTTAATATGTAAATTAATTGGACTTCGACCACTTGAACAGCTAACAATAAAAAATGATATATTATTCCTACATAAAATTGTTAATAACACAATCAATTGTCCACCATTATTAGAACAGATTAAATTCAAATGTAATAGACAAAGTAGGAATAATGATTTATTCTATGTAAACAAGATAAATAATTCTAACCCCTTAACTAGAATTCAAGAAAATTTCAATAAATATAAATTTAATGAATTAATTGACATCAATTTGATTTCATATGAGCGTTTAAAATATATTTAAAATTTTAATAAGTAGAAATCTGTACACTTTTGTGACTTATTTGTAATATAAATCTGAATGTATGTGCTTATGTAAGTGCTTTCCAGGCCTGTCAACAAATTGGCTAACGCTGTGATGGAGGTCTGGAAGCAGTTGATACAATGAATAAGTATGTTTTCCTTGTATCTGTTAAGGGGAGAATAAATTATTATTAAAAAATTATTATTATTATTATTTTGGATTCAGGGGACCTCAAAACGTGTATTTCCATCAAAATCTCGACATCAAATCCAATATTTTGGTATCCAAATGGCTTAAATAAAATCATCGGACTGCCTGGGATCCGAACCCCCGATCCTTGGTATACAAGGTAGTTAAAAAGAGAAAAGAGACTAATGCCCATAAGTGGTCGATCGATGTCGAGATTTTGATGGATATACACGTTTTGAGGTCCCCTGAATCAAAAAAAGTGGTTTTCGCGACATGGTCTGTCAATCTGTCTGTCTGTCAGTCTATGTTAGGAACCGACCGAATATTCGGATTCATTTACGGTTTCGGCCGTAGTTTCCGTTTCGGACAAAAAGTAGCCGAAACTTGAGTCTGATAAAATGTGGGATGAGACTCGGATGCAAAAAAAAAAGGTCAAATGATTTGCATCTGAGGGAATACAAGTTTCGGTTTCGGTCGAAACTAAGATTGAGGCCGAAATTCGGTTTCTGTTTCGATTACGGCTGAAAATCGGACCCTAGTCTGTGATGATGCCATGATAAGAATATTATAAATATTTTCCCAAACAAATAAATTTTACATCCTGAATTCTAATATTATATATTGGCGGAAATTAAATATATGTCGACACAAAAAATCTGGTGTGACAAACACAGAACACAACTTTCGATCATTTATGTATTCTTTGCATTTGTGTATTCTATGAACGTAAGCAAATCCTCAAGCAGGCACTGGATTGGAATATAAAAATGATTTTGTTTCTTTCGACTCGCTAAAAAAAAAAAATCTCTCTGTGAATGCTGATGTGCAAGGAATATACTTAAATGAAATTACTTTACACAAGTTAAATAGAAATGCCTGACCCCACAATAGATAATAATATATATTACAACGGTTATCGTCAAAGTCTTAAATGGCCTGAGTTGCCGAAAAGACTGTGTGAATGTGTGTGTGAGTGTGAGTGTGAATGAGAAAAAAGTGTGAATGTTTAAAAAAAAAAAAAAAAAAACTTTACACAAGTTTGAAAAATTATCATTAAATACTTGCTGCTAATTTTATGCAGTAGGAAATTCCGTTTTAAGCAAAAATTATTACGTCCAAACTTTTTTGAATCCCAGAAAAATCAAATCATGCGAATTAAGGTATTTTTGCGTACTTTATTGTTCTCGTAAAGTATAGAGTATAATTACCAGAAATAATGTACAATACTTGATAATAAAGTACTGGTGGCAACTCTATATGTCGACTTGATTATTTTTCCCCTTTCGGCTACTCTCTAAAAACGAATTAGTAAAAAACTACTAATTCATAGTCGCTTTTTTAAGCAAAGTAGACCACCCGTAAATACTGGATATCCACTTTTTCAATTAGTAAAAATTATTAATATAAAAAAATTCACTAATTGAAAAAGTGAATTTTTAAAAAATAATGACAAAAAAAAAGAAACTTTTAAGATATATGAAATAAGGTGCGAGGACCTAACTTGTGTTTACTGACTCGAGTTCTAGCCGAACCCACTTAAACTTAACTTACTTTTACTACTCTGTTATTTGGTATATAAGTATGTCGCTGATGTTAACAATGCTTTTTACTTGAATGTTACTATATTCCTTCCCAGCAATTTATTTCTAAATAAACTTAATAAAACTAATTATCGTTATATCAAGAAATATATTTACTAAATTTTAAGTAAAAATATTTCTTAATTGACTATTTAAAAAATAATATTTTATTAATTTAAAAAAAATTTGGAATCTATTTGTTTTGACTTAACATATATTTCCTGCAATTTTTAACAAAAAATACAAGTTATCTCAATATTATTATTTATTTGTATTATTATATACTTAAATAAAGCCTTATATTGCCAAAAATGTCTTTATTAAGGAACCGATCAAACAGCTGGTCGGCCATGTTGGCTTCTCAGACAGCGGGAATTGAATGAACTACTTTTTGAATTAGTAAAAAATAACTAATCTAAAAGTAACCAATAAACTTACTAAATATATTAGTAGATTCTACTCAAAATGACTAAATTTGATGTAATTTTCTTACCTACTGTTTGAATAAGTAAAAATTCTACTAATTCGTTTTAAGAGAGTACTGAGGCCATTTTCAACGCATTTGTTAATTAATATACAAATGGCTTCAACTCGCAGATTCCTCGGGGGTCATCCAAAAATCAATTTCTATTTAATCAAAGAGTTTTTTTTTTCTAAATACTGTGCTTTCCAAGATGTCTATTCTATTATTTAACTTCTTAAACTTTAGTTCAATTTTGTTTAATTTAGAGAAAGAGTTGTTTGTATCTTTGAACGAACGATGAGAAGGAAGAACGAAAAGGGGGGGTGGGGGATGAGAAGGTGAACATCCCTTTGAACGTTTTCCAATCCAACAACAAGAAGAAGAAGAAGAAGTGTACATTATCTTGCTTGTTTAAAAGTTCTTCACTCTCTCTCTCTCTGCGTGTAAACGTACTTTTAAATAAAATACCTCAAATTGTGTGTTGAACTTTCCCTTTTTTTTTTTTTTTTTTTGTTTTTGATAGCTACATCACCCTCTTGGGTCCTATTCATTTGTTGGTTTCGTCAAGTGGACGGGGCGGGCGGCTATTATATGGACCCTGTTATGCAATGGTGTGTCAAAGACCAAAAAAATTCAAAATTGAGTTAAGCACGGGAATATTGTTTCAAATGCTATTTTTTATGAAATATGTCCTAAAAAAATTTATATTTAATGTTACTTGCACAATTGACAAGAAAAATTATATATAATCCAATGTAAACAAAAAACTTTATTGTTGATTTTCTCAAAACTCGATGTTTGGTCTTTGACACACCATTGCATAACAGGGTCCATATACGAACGCGTGGGGTTTTATTAATAATAAGTAGACAAGACTCGGGTTTATAATACGTGTTTATTTAACGTTAATATATTTTTACAATGGGTCGTTTTGATAACTTACCTTCCCCAACATTAAAAAAGCCTCCCTATAGGGAAATACATGGTGTTTGTCCTTCAGCATTAAAATAGCTGAAGGACAAACACCATGTATTTCCCGATAGAGAGGCTATTTTAATGTTGGGGTAGGTAAGTTATCAAAACGACCCATTCCCTCGGCTCACGGCCTACTGCACAACATTCCTCCCCCTTACAAAATCTTGCAGGTAGGTCGGTTCCTTCCGGATCCGGATTGACCTTCGTGGTTCACTAGGATCCGGTGCCGGTAGTTGGGACCTCTCATTTTCGTTCCCTATTTCTTGGTCCTTTGATCTCTCATTTTCATTTCTTTCCTGGAAATTTTTTATTTTTTTTTATTTTGAGCCATCTCTTCTCTTCTTACAAGAAACACTTCTCAGACCTGAATCATGGATGGTATGGAGCTGATAATTTCTGTTTTATTCCATTTTTTTTTTGTAAGAATGTTTTAAATTCTTTTGACACGAATGATGTCCCGTTGTCGAACTCGAGAACTCCATAATATACATTCATTAAATACTGACAACTCATTTTGTCTTTGTATTGTATATATGGTTGTAATTCTGGAGTTATTTCGAAATCCCATCCTCGTCGCCACTATTATATACGAACGCGTGGAGTTTTATTAATAATAAGTGAACTCGTTTATATCGTGTTTATTTAACGTTAATATTTTTACAACAAAGCCCTCGGCTCACGGCCTACTACACTACAGCGGCATTGGGGCTCGATTTCACAAAAGAAATCTGGTTTGACTACTCGCACAGCACACAACTTTCTCTTACCTTTGGTAAAAAGAAATTTGTGTATTATTAGGAGAATTTTTAATTATAGACCATATTTTTGTATTAAATATTTATTAAAAATATATAAATACTGTACAACGTTTCGACAGCCGTTATCAAGTACTCTTTACTTGCTCCGACTCAAGTGAACTTCCGTTACTTGCCTTTTTATATATATACAGCGACGTCAGCGCCATCTGTCGGCATTTCTGTGAAGTTAGATTCAAATTTTCCCGCTATTTTTCACTCATTTCCATGAAGTTAGTCACAATTAAGTGTTTACATAAAAAGTTGTGTACTGTGCTTGTCACACCAGATTTTTTGTGTCGAGATATATTTAGTTTCCGCCAATAAGAATCCAAGATGTCAAATTTTTACACACTTAAGTATTGTGGTGTGTTGGTGTTCACCCACCAGTTTTATTTCCCCCACGGTACGGTGAGTGAACTGGAGCTAAAAGGGGGATGCTGGATAGCTAAAGAAAATAAAGGGTGGAACTCGAACCTTCAGTTAGATTTAGAAAAATAAATTTTAATAATTTAATTCTTCGGCTGCAAATAGAAAACTGGCACAACAATGTCACCTATTATTAAGAAATCTGAAAGAATGTTGATTAGGTTAAATGAAAATACTTGAATTGAACCTTCGAGTATGAATAATTTAATAATTATCAACACGCCGTTTCGCAATTTACAATTTATTAAATGATAGATGATTTTATTTTATTTTTTTAAATTCCAGATTTCAAATAAATATCAATTAAATAAAGTTTTTTTTTGATTTAATACTTTTAACAATTAGTTTTAGGTTTTATTATTATTATTTGTTGTTAATTATTGTTTGTTTAAATTAATTAATTAGTTGTTTTATGTTTTAACAATATTTTTAATTATTTTTTTTATTTGTTTTTAGATTAATTATTATTTTTGTATTTTAATTATTATTTTGTTTCATTAATTAATTCATATGTTATTTATAATCATCAATCGACGATACTGAACTGAGAACCACCAGTTAGGGTGAGAATAGGTGTGAAACTAACCTCACTTTACTCTTAATTAGTTTAATTATTTTTCATTTTATATTTATTTTTATTTCACTTCTTCTCTTTTCACAATATCATTTATTTTATATTTTATTTATTTATTTTTGTTTTAATATTTTTTTTATTTCTCCTCTATTCATCCTTAAACAGTTTAAGTGTGTTTTCAGTTCAGTTTAATCTCAAATTCTTAATCATTAATATTTTTTTTTATCATTTCTTATAACATTTTAATTACGTATTTTAATATTTTTTTTTTAAATTGGTTTCATATTATTAAAATTATTGGTTTTATTAATGTTCATTAGAGTTTATCAACAACTAAATAATTATTTTATGTTCATTGTTATATTATGTAATTTTTATTTAATCATCATTGTCTTTAATTTATTTTGTGGTACCATAATTTCGAGAGAAAGGGGGGGGGGGGTTGTTGATCTAAACATGGGAAAATATTTATATTCTGTTACCATGGCAACCATTTCTCCAATCTTTCCTATGAAGTACAAGAGTAAAGTGTGCTTTAAACAATTTTTAGACCAAAATGAGAATATACATTTTAAAGAGCATCTAAAAAAAAAAAAAAATCAATCATATTTAAAATTTCTAGATCCTGAAGATAAAATAAAAATTTTTTGGCATTTCTTGGTGGTAGTGGGTCGGATGTTAGCAACATTGCAAGAATGCCAGCACTAAATGCTTGTTTACATTACAACAATATATGCGAGAAAATGAAATATTATTTATTTAAATAAAATTAACAATCAATCAAATGAATATTCTGTTATTGTTTTTTTTTTTTATTTTTGTTTTATTCTTTGGGAAAATATGCAAAAGAAGAGAGAAATAAAATTACATGTTTATTTTTGACTGTTTGTGTCAAAGAGAGAGATGTGATGAAAAGCAAATATTTATTAGCTTTAGGATATACAAAAGGGCGGATGTGAATCAAGTTAACCTCTCAATCTATTAAGTAAAAAACTTTATTTGTTTATTTATTTTCTTCTCACCATTAGTGACTGCAACAATGGTCACAGGGCAATTTGGTAATCAAATAAGCGACCCTGGAATTCTTTTATTGTTTATAGATAAATTAAAAATAAAAAAATTAATTAATTTCTGCATTATAGAAAAAAGTTAAAATTTTATTTATTTTATAATAATTAATCATATTTATATTAAATTTTAATTTTCCGCCATTTTTCGTCATTTATATTTATATACGATCTACATCTCTTAGAAAAGATAAAAGAGGTTAACTTATCTCTTATTTTCAATGTCTAATTAAAAACATATGTTAATTAAAATAAATTAATAATATAAATTATTATTCTATGTATAATTAATTAATCATATAAACGAATTTTTTATATAGAGATTAAGTTGGCTAGTAGTACTTAACCTAAATAAAAAAATAAATAAATAAATAAAAAGATGATGCTTCATATAATAATTATGTAATTATGTTTAATAAAAAAAAAGATCTAACTTTAAATTATTATTTAAGTTAATAACAAATTTCTTGCACGTAGAGAGAAGGGGATTCACACCCTCCTTTCGACTTGCTCTTTTTCTTTCTTGATTACGTCAGCAGATGTTAAAAAAAAAAAGTTTTTTTTTTCAAGAAACAATATTATACAAAGTTTATTACGTTGATGGAATTAATATCGTATAAAATATAGTCAGATTAACGTTCATTTTAGGAGAAACTTTGAGAAAAATAAAAATGTTTTATTTTCAAAGAGATTGAAGCGTGGGTCATCTATCTAGAGAATTGAAGGCGTTTCAATTTGTAGAAAGACAAATTAGACAAAATATAAATAAACATATAGAAATAGTGTTGTAATTTCCTTAATTAAAAACAAAATAAATAATTAAAATTAATTTATCAGATATTTATTATAATAATTTCATTTTTGAGGTTAAAACAGAATATATATATATATATATATATATATATATATATATATATAGTTATATATACTCTACATCTCTTAGAAATAATAAATGCAATTCTGTTTTAACCTCAAAAATGAAATTATAATAATAAATATCTGATAAATTAATTTTAATTATTTAGTTTGTTTTTAATTAAGGAAATTACAACACTATTTCTATATCCATCGTCAGAAGGAGAATATAAATAAATAGTTTTTATACACAAACTAATGGAAATCTCTTAGCAAACATGATTTGATTAAAATAAAAAAAAAGGAATATTAACGAATTAATTATTCATTTCTTGGAAATAATGATTTTTTTTTTATATTCAAATTAAATTTTTATTTTTATTCTCGTTATTTAATAATAAATGAAAACAGAGAGATAGTGTGTGTGTGTGTGTGTGTGTGGGTCCAGAGAATACGATGTCAAAATAAAAAAATCTGGTGTGTCTGGTCGCACAGCACACAACTTTTTTCCTTCGGCAAGAAAAATAAGCACTCTCGGCTACTGAGGCCATTTAAGGTTTGTTTGTTTTTTACAATTTTGGTGTACCTATAACTAATAACTATCAATTTTAAAATATTGACAATAAAAGTCTCTATATATTGTTAAGAAACTCTTTTTCGTTTCTCATTTCATTGCAAAGATGGCGGTGATTCAAAATGGCGATAAATGTATATATTCTCCATCTCTTTGTATGAAAAATTTTAACCTAAAAAATTGAACATTTTAAAATTAAATATTTTTATTTATTTATCTTTAATTTAATATTATCAACAAATATATGTTAGTTAATTAAGAAAAAAAGACCAAGGCTAATAACTAACAAATTTAAAATATTCACAATAAAAGTCTCATTGTTAAGAAACTGTTTTTGTTGCTCATTTCATTGCAAAGATGGCGGTGATTCAAAATGGCGTTCAATAACCTAAAAAAAAAATTGAACATTTTAATTAAATATTTTTATTTAATTATTTTTAATATATTATTATCGGAAAATATATATTATTTAATGAATATAGGAAAAGACTAAAACTAGTTTATCCCTATTTATTTTGCAAATATATCAGGCTGCATTATTAGGGCAGATAATAAAATTAATAGCCATTTTCATATTTTTAAAATTGAGAGCAATTTAATTGTGAACTGGTATGAATCCAGCAACAATAATGATTGATGGTCAATCCATAATTTTTGGAATTTAATCTTAATAGGGGAGCGAGCTAGAGAGAGAAGTCAATAAGTTGTAATGAGAGTTTCTCTAGTTGAAACTTCCTCTTTCACTTCTCTCTCGCTCAAATTATTCAAGTTAAATAAACTTTGTAACAATTTGAAATATAGCTATAACTCTATAGACCTGACTATCCCCTCCACTCTCTCTCTACGTCATTGTTTATTCTGATTTATAATATCTGATTAAATGAGAATTTATTGAACCTCCTCCATCTTAGCTACTCCATGCACTTCAAACTTTTTTTTTTTTTTTAAATAAACATTACTCAAATGCGAAATTAAATTTTAAAAGCACTTTACGCCACTTTTATAAAAAAAAAAAATAATAATAAAATTTTTCTTGAAAATACAATGAAAGAGAGAGAGAGAGACTAACTTCCGTCGAGTAGCCCATTTGCAAAAGCAATTAAATCCATTTTTAAATAAAAATCAAAATATTTTTATTACAAATAAGAGATTATTGATATCGTGAATTGTTTTGTAAATTTTTGTTCTTTTCTTAAGGAAAATTAAATATTTGTATTTACTTTTTTCTGTTGTTTAGAAACTCTAGATTCGTAATCTCCGCAGCTTATTTGATTGATAGAAATAAAAATATTTAATTAAAAATAATCCATTTTTAGGTTATTGTATTTAATTCAAAAGAGATGTAGAATGTATATCGCCATTTTGAATCGCCATCTTTGAAATCAAATATTAAATAATAGAGAAGGCATAATTTATTATTTATTTATTTTAAAAGAAGCCTAAAACATAACAAAATCAATATAAACATAATTAATTATAACAATGATCAAATTAAAAAAAAATTTATTTATTACTAATATTTTTTTACTTACAAGGGGAGTGCATAGCCTTCATGTCACCGATTTGAACGAAAATTTTTTTATGTGTAGTATTTAATGAAAAACAAATTCTGTTAAAGCGAGAGAACACTCTTCTCTAAAAAAAAAATGTTAAAGATTTTGCCAGCATGCCTTAAGCCGTTGCTAACAATAACATTTACAAAAGCCGCAATGGGTAGATCGGTAGCATTCATTCTTTGTAAATAAGAAATCTCGAGTTCGAATCTCGCCCTGTGCAACTATTTTTTTTTTTTTGATTTCTAAGAATATTTTTTAATATTAATAAATAACTAAATAAAAAGTTTTTTTTTTAATTATTGGATTTTAATTTTTAACATGTTCCATTATTTAAAGAAAATTCAAATGCTTTCAGACAAAAATATAATATAAGGAAATATTTAATATTATGGGCCTACTAGAAAAGAATAATGGAACAAATTTACAATAACATTAAATATTACCTTATATTATATTTTTGACAGAAAGCATTTGAATTTTCTTTAAATACCAGGAATATGTAACAACATGTTAAAAAATTAAAAGCCAATAATTAAAAAACACTTTTTATTTATTTATTAATATTAAAAAATATTCTTAGAATTAAAAAAAAAATTACAAAAAAAAAAAAATAGTTGCACAAGGCGAGATTCGAACTCGAGATTTCGTGTATACAAAGAATGAACGATACCGAACTATCCATTGCTGCTTTTGTAAATCTTATTGTTATCCACGGCTTAAGGCATGCTGGCAAAATCTTTAACATTTTTTTTTAGACGAACCGTTGAGAAGTGCGTCGTTCTCTCGCTTTAACAGAATTTGTTTTTCATTAAGTACTACACGAATCTCTCCCTGTCTATCATTCTAATAATTTTTACTTTTACTTAAAAATAGAATAAATTTCAAAAATAAATACAAAATATAAAATTATAAGTAGCAGCTGTTACAAATTGGCTCAAAACTAAAATACTACAAATTCGGAGTCACGTTTTTTTTTTTTTTTGATGAATGGACAAACAATGCTTTTATTTTAAAAGGCCTGCCTGTAGAGGTCAAAGCATTCAAATACACACATACACTCTAAATAAAGGTTCAGCAGCCAATCAATCATACCTTGACATACTTCCTCTATTCAGTATGGCTCTAAATAAAAAAATAAAATAATCAATCATTAAAATTTAGAATTGATTAGCCTACGTTCATTTTCTTCTTTTCATTTATAAATTTCGTCAAAGGGTGTTGTTTTGCGCCAAGAGAAAAAAAGCAGACAATTCTTTGAATTAAATCTTTAAAAATACTGAGATTTATTTTAAGTGCCGGGATGACCGAGCTCGGTCATTTTTTTTTGTTAAAATTGGAAAAAACTAAAAAAGTATTATACCTCAGTAAAGTATTAGTACTCGAAGTATTCCAAAGTAAAGATAAAATTTAGCTTAATTTCATAATGTTGCTTATAATTTGAAATAAATCAATGTGAATTTTTAAGAAAATTGGAAAAACTAAAAAGGTACATCAGTAAAGTACTAGTACTCGAGTTTTTCCAAAGACCAGATCAATTGTACTTTGTTTTCTATACCGCAAATAGGAAATATTTATAATTTGAAAGAAATCTTTAAAGCGAATTTCGAGAAAAGTGGAAAAAACTAAAAAAGTACATCAGTAAAGTACTAATACTCGAGGTTTTCCAAAGACCAGATCAATCGCATTTTGTTTTCTATACCACAAATAATACATATTTAAAATTTGAAAGAAATCGGTAAAGAAAATTTCGAGAAAAGTGGAAAAAAACTAAAAAAGTACATCATAAAAGTACTATTTTTTGAGGCTTCCTAAAGATCAGTCCTAGTGTAATTTGTTTTATTTACTGGAAATAGTACATGTTTAAAATTTGAAAGAAATTGTCAAAGGAAATATTGAGAAAATTAAAAAAACTAAAAAGGTACATCAGTAAAGTACTAGTACTCGAGTTTTTCCAAAGACCAGATCAATTGTACCTTGTTTTCTATACCAAAAATAGGAAATATTTAAAATTTGAAAGAAATCGTTTTTTTTTTTTTTTTTTTTTTTTTTTTTTAATTTTTGGCTCTGGTTAAAAACCATTTGGCCAGCACCAAGGTACATCATTTTTACAGTAATATTTATTATAATATTATATCATATTATATTATATGTTACAACTGACTTAATATATAAATACAAAAAAAAAAAAAAAAAAAAAATTTTAACAAAATTATATGTCTATATCTATGGTGTTCAAAAAAAGTTCCTATTAATTTATATATATCGGTATCCTCTTCAGCGCTCAAAAGTAATGTAATTATACTCAAAGGTAATGTAACCTTCCCAATGAGAGCCACCATCAGCAGTTCTGATTGAGTTTGACTGTACCGACAACTAAAAAAAATGTGGTTCGCATCTGCTACACTTAAGTTATCACATGAACAAAAAATAAAATAAAAAAAAAGATTTTTAAAAAAATGCTTTTATTTAAATTGAACTAAAAAGAGAGAAATAAGAAAGAAATAATTTAATTGTTCTTGTTAAAATTTTTTAATATTTATGACTTAAAATAAAAGCGTGGGGCGCTTCGAAGTGATTCCGAGGCTCGCGCCGCACGCTTTTATTTTAAGTCATAAATATTAAAAAATTTTAACAAGAACAATTAAATTATTTCTTTCTTATTTCTCTCTTTTAGTTCAATTTAAATAAAAGCATTTTTTTAAAAATCTTTTTTTTTTATTTTATTTTTATTTTAAGCTTTTTAGTCTTTTAGTCTTATCAAAAATCATCAATATGATAAAGTACCACATTAGTTTGCCCTATTTTGATTTGGTTCAATTGAAAAATTATTCATTATCATAAAAAAATGACTCGTAAATATCAAAATTCAAAACTATAGTTAATAGGGCCTTATTTGCGTGAGGCTTCAAATAAAGTACCACATTAGTTTGGTCTATTTTGATCAAAACCACCATATAGTGGCGTAATCAAAAATGACTCTTAAGTATTACATTTCACATCTCTAGCCCATCGGGAAGTCTTTTGAAATTACATTAATTCGCGAAGGGTTTCAAATAAAGTACCACATTAGTTTGGTCTATTTTGATCAAAACCACCATATAGTTGGCGTCATCAAAAATGACTCTTAAGTATTACATTTCACACCTCTAGCCCATCAGGAAGTCTTTTGAAATTACATTAATTCGCGAAGGGTTTCAAATAAAGTACCACATTAGTTTGGTCTATTTTGATCAAAACCACCATATAGTGGCGTCATCAAAAATGACTCTTAAGTATTACATTTCACACCTCTAGCCCATCAGGAAGTCTTTTGAAATTACATTAATTCGCGAAGGGTTTCAAATAAAGTACCACATTAGTTTGGTCTATTTTGATCAAAACCACCATATAGTGGCGTCATCAAAAATGACTCTTAAGTATTACATTTCACACCTCTAGCCCATCGGGAAGTCTTTTGAAATTACATTAATTCACGAAGGTTTTCAAATAAAGTACCACATTAGTTTGGTCTATTTTGGTAAAACCAAACTCACAATTTGCGTCATCAAAAATGACTCTTAAATATCAAATTTCACACCTCTAGCTCATCGGGAAGTGTCCTTAACAAAGCCATAAAGTTGGTGACCTTGAAAGAGTAAGTTAAATAAAAGCATTTAAAAAGAAATCGTTAAAGCGAATTATGAGAAAAGTGAAATTAAACTAAAAAAGTACATCAGTAAAGTACTAGTACTCAAGAGTTCCCAAAGAAGTGACCTAGCTTAATTTGTTTTCTTTACCGCAAATAGGAAATATTTAAAATTTGAAAGAAATCGGTAAAGGGAATTCTGAGAAAAATGTAAAAAACTAAAAAATTACATCAGAAAAGTATTAGTACCCAAATTTTCCCAAAGATGAAACCTAGGGCAATTTCAAATCAGTGCTGGAAATAGTATATATTTAAAATTTGAAGAATTTTCGAGAACTGATGTGCTAACAAACAAACAAACGTACATTGCCCGTTTCATAGTATTAGATTTATTTAGAAAATTTAACTAAATGAGTCCCTCCTCAAGTAGGATATCCTCCCTATTATAGAAGAGGTTGGGTAAAAGAAACCGGGCGGAACTAGAAATTAAGGATTAGTTCATTAGGAGGAGTTAGAGTTAGAAAATGATGTAACTTCACATGGTGTCGGTAGCTGGGATTTGAGGTGTGTATGTCTCCGTGCCCGAAAGCAAACGAGGATTTCAAATAATAAATGTCTTATTAAATTAAATCAATCAATCTCTCCAAGGATCAATCATTCTCTTTTTTTTGCCTATCGATCTCCAACGGAACAAGTTTTTTTTTTTTTTTTTTTTTGTGTTCCCACCAATTGAAATAAGAAGAAAGGATATTGAATTTCTATTCAAATTTTAATAATGTTGGTAGAAAAGAGAATAGAATTACAAAGAAAAAGGGATTTTATAAGTGAAGAGTTATTTAATTTGTTTTTTGTTGTTGTTGTTCTATAGCTACTCTTCTTTTGGTATTAAAAATAAAGTTGAAAAATAGACTTAGAACATGAAAAGGAAATAGAGATGTTTCTCTTATTTAATGATAAGAAGAATAAATAAATACTTTTTATTAGTTTTTGACACGAAAGAACAGACCGCAATTTAGACACCTATTAGGAAATACTAACTGTTGATAACAAATGAAGGATAAAAAAATCACATGATTACGTGTACTTGCTCTAACAGTAGGATTGGATTGTTTTAACACCCCAGATTACATCTGGAGGATGGGGTTGGGCAAGACGAAACTCCAGGTGATGGAAGTGAATGTTCTACATACTATACATGGTGGAAGTTTACCATGAAAGATGGCCTGCAAGAGTCCTGGACAACGGAAGTAACACCACCTGGAGGAAGTCAATGAAACGGGAAATATAAAAATCGGAAACCCCAGAAAAGCTGGTTACAGCGATGGCAGATTGGAGCAGTTCTTCCTATTGCACATACTTCAGAGACATCAAGCAAAGTATCGGCATGGAAGGCTACTTAAAAGACCACAAGAAGATAAAAGGTTATGGATGTGGAAACTTAATGGGTGGGAGAAGGAAGTAGATGAGAGGAGTATGAGGAATTTACAACCGAGGAAAGGAAGACAATGCCCATTTCAAGGAGTGTAAAGAGATGGGTCGACTTCCTGGTGACGGCACAAAGAGTGGTGGAAGAATCTGAGAAACGACGGCGTCAACAAGGAGATGAATAAAAATACTGAGAATGGGGGCTTTAGAAGGAAACAGTCCAAACCTTATAAAGACTTTGATCCTTTGGTATATTATTAAAGTTGGTAAATTTTCGAATTTTGCAAAGGATTTATGACACTAATTTTATATCAGTTATCAAGACTACGTCTAGGTTGTTCCGAGTGATTTTTTTTTGTGGTTGTGATTAAAATCCAAGAAAATACCAAGTTTTATTTATACCCACTAATAAATTAAAATAATTCCGTTTTGTCAGAGAATTAAACGATCTAGAAGGAAAGAGTTTTTATCCATTAACTTGCCCAATTAAATTTCTTCATTTAGTGGTGTCAGTATTGACACTTTGATTATTCCTGATACTGACTCTGGGACTGAGGAGGCGGAGAATCGACGAGCCAACGAAAAGCTGATTTTTAAGAAGTGGTATCAGCGGTAGATTTTCTGCCATTAAACCAGAGTTTTTATATTTATGGTTAACTCAGCTGTCTTATAAATTTGGCAAATCGCCTCATCAATAAAGTTTAAAATGAATGGAACTGGTAACTAGTTCTACAAAATAAAAGGAACTTTTAACAGAACTAGTTCTTAAGGGCCCTTCACATGGGCCGACCTGACTGACAAGTTGCACCCATCCAGTCATGTGGGGCCCTGCCTCCACAAGCACCAATCTATCAGACCAACCACTAACACCAGATCAGTCTTAGACAATCGCTTGCGGTGTAAAGAAGTATTTTAAATGACTCCTTATATTCTTTTTAAATATCTAAAAATAGGAGTAGTTTAATAGTTCCCGGAGGCTTCTGGCATCCATTTATAAATTTTTATTAATTCGTTGTCTCTGTTGCAATAGTTCGTGTCCTCTAGGTCCCACAGACACCAGCTCTCTCTCCAATAATCTACAGTATTAACTCCACAATTGAGGAGGCAATGGCTAAGCTGAGGATTACTGAGACCGAAGTCTCAACACGGCTCGGGTTTGAATCCAGCTTGCCGCAAAAAAATTCAAAAACATCCTGCCGAAGTCTCCTCTTAGGGTAGGAAAGGTGGATAGCCCCACCGTGGTATCACAAAGGGCCTAATTGGCCTAAGTGTGTTCCCTCTCTGGGAACGGCCACTTTAACCTAACCTAACCTAACTCCACAATTACAATTAGATTGTTCAGCTTCCATAACAGAGGCCATAGTGTTAAATTAATGACTGACAAAAGAAGACTGGAAGGGAAATCAGGCCATCCGCTCTACACACTTCCTGATTTATCAGGGAAGGGAGTGGGGGGGGGGGGGGTTGGCGGTTGGATGGTTGGTCCGACCCAACTGCCAACATGTCAGGTCTGACCCTATCCAATAGTAAGGCCCTGCCAGTTGGCCTGACAAATCAGGACGTAGGGTCCTCAAATAAATCGTCGATTTCTATAAAAAAAAAAAGTGATCCACTTTATTTCTAATAAATTGATTTGAAAATCAAAAATTCTGTGATCAAACATTTAATTCCACCCATTTTCCAACTTAAAAATTCACTTTTGACGTCATCTTATTTTTAAAAACCCTTTTATTAATATTGAATAGAAGAGAATATAAAAGGAGAAAGAGAGAGAGCATGCATAGAAGCCTCTATACAAATATAAATGCATGCATAATACTAAAAATAGAATCACGAAATAAATGAATAAATATCAAACAACAACAACAACGCAAAGAATAATTATTTTCTACCTGCTGCTGCTGCTGCGTTTGCTTTTATTTATTTATTTTTTTTTTTTTTTAATTCATTATCATATTCCAACTCGTCTGAAATATTATATTCTATGAATACACGCTCTTAAAGCAAAAAAAAAAAAAAAAAAAGTTAAGAAATTAATTAAAAGTTTTAGAAGGGAGAGAGAAACTTTCTTTTTAAAGGTAGAGGATAGAGATTTAAAGAAAACAAAAGTTTATTTTTCTATATTCTTTGATGAAAGTTAGTATTGTTTACAAATTAATAGAATTTATGTTTATGATTTTTTTTTTTTTTTTTAAAGCCGAATGAAAAGTTTTTTTTTTTTTTTTTTTACCCCCCCCCCTCTCCCCCCCCCCCCCCCCCCCCCCCCCCCCCCCCCCCCCCCCCCCCCCCCCCCCCCCCCAACTTTTCCACTTTAAAAAAAACAAATAGGGCCCCCTTTTTTTCAACCTGTTCAAACGGTTAAAAAAAAAAAACCCCCCGCCGGCCCGGCCCCCCCCCCCCCGGGGGGGAGGGGCCCCCCCCCCCCCCCCCGCCCCGAGGGGGAAGAAAATTAATTAGAAAGAAAACTGGTGGTGTGACTTTATCTTGATGATGGAACACATCACATTGCAGATGAGGTGTTGGATTCCAAGAGTGTGAAATGGTGAAATTATCTTTCCAGAAGAAGTCATTGGCTGTATTAAATTATAATTATGGCAAGAGGTTGTGCTTAGTAATCCGATTAACCATGAGCTTTAGAAAAAGTAATCGAATAAGCTGTAGACAAATCCCAACTCGAGTTCAAGAGCTTGCCACAAAAAATTATTCCAAGTATCTTCCCTGAGTAGGAAAATGAAGTATCTGTATCATCATAAAGGAACGGCCGATCTTGAGTATTAACAACGGTTGTTATGCATAACGTCACACATTTATATCCAATAGGGGGCAGTATGGAGACATGATCCATAGATAGATTTAATTACCTCTTTTTCGGCTGCAGAGGCCATTAGGGTTTTAATTTTTTACATATTATTAAATTTATAATAGTACCGATGGCTACCGGGGGACGTTCAACACGCTGATTTCAGGGGGCCACCAATAGATAGATAGATAATTTTATTTGCTCTGAGGCATAGCCTCTTGGAGAATACTTATAGTTACATAGATACAATTATTCTTTATCCTTTCCTTCCCTCTCTCCTCCATTCGTATATACATAGTTCTTTCCTTTTTTTTCCTTCCGTTTGCATACATAGTTCCTCACAATTCCTCACAAACACAATCCTCACAAAACACTTCTCCCCTCGCTCCTCAGTCAAATCTCAATAAACCATATGTCCCCCCCTCTGCTCATCAAGTAAGTAACGGTAATACCGGCTCTTAAAAATGGCCAACGTCCTCGAACCTCTAATAGACTCGGTGTTGCCGTTCCACAACCTGACAGACCCAACAGCGAACGTCCTGCCGAACGTCGCCGTCCGGTGTTTGGGCATTTGAAGGTCGAGCGAACTCACCCTTAGACCTCTGGACACAAGCGCAGTTCTAAAACTTAAGTCCTCGTAAAGGTACGAGGGTCTTTTGTTTTCCAAGAGACCATACACATAACACCCTATAATTAATAATTTCTCCTATTTCACAATTTCAGCCAGCCAAGTTTGTTAAGGTAGGGCGTTATGTGCTGGTCGATTGGGACTTTAAAAATGAAGTGTACGCAAGAATTCAAGACCCTGTCAAGTGCAAGGCCTCCCCCACCAGACAGGTCGCTAAAAACAAGGCAGCAATAGTCGAAGTGGGGAACAATCCATAGGGAGACTTGACCCCCTAGTTTTCTATGAAAGGGTCATAGTGGTGATTGTTGCATCCTTGTTTGATACCCTATACCTATACCATTCTGATACGAGGGGAGAAAGAAGACATTGTTTGTTTTATTACTTCTGCGTAAATTCTCAACTCTTCAGTTTTTTTGAATTATTGACTATTAATATAAGCAAAGAAATCATTTCATATCATCATTCAATTATCCATATTTTAAGCTACAAACTAGTATAAAATACATTGTAAAACTAATCTTGGTTTTTTTGAAGAAATATGCTAAACCTTCATTTAGGGAGACTTGATCCAGCAGTTAAAGCCAGAAATTTTGGTACTGTAGCCTATTTGATTCGAACGAGAAGAAAAAACCAAGCAGAAAGAAGAGAAGACTCCCAGAAGAAAGAAAATCTAAAAGAGCTCTTTTTCTCAAAAAAGAAACCTGTAAGAGAAAAAGGAAGTCTTCCACAGATGAAGATGATTCTAGTATCAATATGGTGCTGGAGAGTGATGATTAAAGTGCATTTTCTGATCTGGAAGACACATTGCTGAACGACTCTATGAAACCATGTAAGCCCCAGGCAAAGAAACAAGAAATGTTAAAACCACTTGAGCAAGTTTGAGCTCAATTTCAGTGGATTATAATAAAACTTTTTTTCTACAATATTCTTGTTTTATTCTTGTGTATTTTCAGTCTACTTGAAGAAAGGTTTAAAGAAGAAATGATGAAACCTTCAAATACTTATTATTCAGGTATGATAACCTGCTTATTTGAGTAAGTATTCAAGTGTACGTCTAGTCTACATTTTTGAAATCTGTTTTTTTTACAACTACTTCCAAGAAATATTTTGACTTAACTTTCATGCATAATTTATAATAAAGGGTCAAGTTTGCCGATAATATACATTTTAAACGATTTGCTATTCAGAAAAAAATACAAAAATAAAAATAAAAATTTGGGACAAGTCTCCGTAGTCCCTCCCACCCTACCATATTATAGTAAATGAGCTCACCATTAACAGAAATGTTATAATATGATGATTTTAATTTCGGATCCTAACGTCTTATTGATCTAAACACATTCCCAAAAAAAAATTGTATTTTAGACAAATCTAAATATGTCGTTTCTCTAAGGTAGAGATTCTTTATAAGTAAATAAAAAAAATGCCGAAATGTCCCTATAAGAGACTCAACCCTTCTTTTTCTTCAACTCTGATCTGATGATATAAGTAAGATGTAATTCCACTTCAAATTTTTCGGGTCACCATATATTCTTTTTCAAAATAAAGGAAAACAAGCGGATAAATGAAGAAAGTAAATCGAATCTTTCTGCTGAAAGGTTAGGACAAAACGTGAATTACAGTTGAATGGAGTCAGATATTATTCAAACTCTAAAAAAAAGACTGAATTCAATACCAGCGATTCAAAATGGATCTATTTTAGTCACTAAATAATCATTTATTAAAGTAGAAGATACACGAAATTGAATTAACCTCTTAGGCCTGGCGTCCACTGGAAGCAGAAAGCGGCGAAATTTAGTTCGCGCGAATACGGCGGAAACGCGCGAATAATTCAAAAACTTATTGGCAAATCAGCCCTCGTCCACTAGGAGAATTTCATCGCAAAGTATAGTCGCGACCAGCGAACCGATCCAATTTTGTTCGATATTTCGCGCGTTTGAAAGCGTCAAAGGGGCGGCCATTTTGGCCTTGTAAGGTTATATTTTAAGACCAAGCAGCCAATCTACAATCCTTCATTATAAATATAGATTTCATCATGGATGTTGAAAATTAATGCCATATTGACCTAGCAAGGTCATATTTGACGTTCGCTGTCAGATTAAGTATACTTTATTATAGGTTATGTCAGCCATGTTGAATTCGCAGTTCGCAGGTTTCTTCTACTAGTGTACGCGCAACCTTTCGCGGCATTCTGCGCGTTAGATTTCGCTTGTTTTCGCCGTTTTCGCTAGTTTCTGCTTCCACTGGACGCCTAGCCTAAGAGAAAAGGGAAGCACTATCTATCAATTGAAGATGCGGAGCATTGATGATCCATTCAATACAGAAAGTTATTCCAGCCTGAAGCTTCCTTAGCTAATCTGTAGAAGCCACTGGAAATTGAATACACCTCTTAGGAGAATAGAGAAAAGGGAAGCACTAAAAATCTTAATTAGCAGGTGTGGAGCTTGATGCGGATCATTCCATCAGGAAACTTATTATCTTTCGTCAAAAAAAAACTTATAGCCAAAGATCCTGAACAACTACTAAACTACTGCCACTCTGAAATTAAATACACATCTCAGGAAAATAGAGAAAAGGGAAGCTCTATAAGTGAGAGATCGTAGTGTAATGCAATGCACACAAATCATTCAGTAGGGTTAAGGAACAAAATTCTAAATGTGGTGACTTTTGGGTGTCTGACTTTCAAAAAATGGGATCTATTGATGAAGGTAACACCCATCTTATTTTCATAACTAGAGTAAATCTTTGCTGAATCTTAATTAATAGATCCCAAATGTTTAGAGTTAGTTCTCAATGATCAAATTAAAATTTTCATTTATTGTAAATATCAAACAAAGAAAATAACGATTTCATTTTAAGTCTTTAATATGAAAAAGTTTTTTTTTTTTTCTTTATTATTATTCTTTGAGTTCCTTTTGATGTTAGACTTAAATAAATCCGTTTTTTTTTTATGATCAATAAACGATGATTGATACATTTTTCTCCTACCACTACCAAAGAGAGGATTGTCGAGCTTTTCATTTTTGCCAACCAAAGAAAAAAAAAAAGAAAATAAGAAGAAAGAATTCAATCCCTTGTTAGCTATAAATTCAACTTTAATGTATCGATTTATAATAATACGAATATGTAAGACATGAGACGGGGATTTGATTCTATAATATTTTCATTAATTTGGACTAGTCAACTAAGTTCTCGGAATTTCCCTAAAGTATTTTTAATGTTATATAAAGAAATTTCCAAGTAACAACCATTAATATGCTTCAAGCCATAAAGCAAAAAAAGAAACACAATTCCTAGGAAAATCAAAAGGATAATCGTAAGGGATGGATTTTATGAGGTAGTGCCCCTTCCCAGCCAGCCTTGGCAGGGTTTACCAAGTTGTAGTCATCCCCATTTAATGCCACCGCAAATTGGTCTCTTTGTGTCTGTACGATGAGATTTTCTCCCACTTTCCTACTTAGGGTAGGAAGATGGAATCCTAATATAAATATATACAATAGGTATAAGGATTCCTTCTTCCTCAAGGAACGAATGAATACAGATATAAGTCCTTCATCTAAAGGAGAACTCTCTAGAGAAGACTTCGGCAATGATGAATTATTTGCGGCAAGCTGGACTCGAACCCGAGTCGTGATGAAACTTCAGATCCGTAGTCCGCTGCTTAGTTACTTGCCTCCTCGAGTCGTAGTAAATAATCTAGAATGATCCATTTAGATGGTTTTGTGAAAAATACTCGGTGCTATATCTAATTACTCTTGGTTTCTTTTATTTCTAAGTTCTGTAGTCATGTGGAGATTATCTTTTATTACCTAAGAATAAGTTCCTCTCCATAACAGTCAGTTTGGTATACCTATTCGTCAGCACGTAATACCCTATTACAATAAGCTAGGATGGCTTAAGTTAAAAAGCAGAAGAAAATATTTTCTAGGGTGTTACGTATTCAATCTCCTGATGAGTAAAAGGCCCTCTTATTTATACAGAGAACTGACCTTTAAAATATCTTTTAGATCTAGGAACCTCAGGGCGAGTTCGTTGGACCGTTGGATGCCGATCCACAGGACGACAGCGTTTGACAGATCCTTTTCTGTGGAGTCTGTGAGGGTATGGAACGGCATCCCGGAGAGAGTCAGACGATTGCAGCCTTTGGCCGCATTTAAGGCCCAATATTATCAATATCTAATTGGAGAGCAGAGGGGGTCGGTCGGTTGAGTGGAACGGGGATTGTGAGGAGAGAGCGAGAAGAATGATCTGTAAATTAGACTGTAAAATTTCATGCTCCAAGAGGCATTAGCCTCAGAGCAAAATAAAATCTATCTATCTATCGTCCAGTTCCTCAATTGCTTTAATCAATCCAGATATCAAAATTACATTCATAGTTAAATTGAGTTGTTTTCAAGTTCATCGAATTCTTCAAAGTTTTAGTCATAAACATAATCTTAGGGCTCTTTTATTACCGTGCATTCTTCCTGACTCCAGGCGCTTCTTGAGTATTTCTTGATAGGTTAAGCGTTCATTTGAAGAACACTACAGTCACTTTTTTGGTGTACCTAAGGTCCGATAATTCCGAAGAATATAAAAGAATTGGAGTTGCATAATATTATAGAGATAACCCAAAGTAGGGACCAAAATCTCTAGCAAAAATGAGAGATCAGGTTGCACTCTGACGATAGATTTTATAAAATCAGAATGCTCACAAAGTTAGAGAGGTCTCCTTTAGATGAAGGACTTATATCCGTATTCATTCGTTCCTTGAGGAAGAAGGAATCCTTATACCTACTGTATATATTTATATTAGGATTCCATCTTCCTCAAGGAAAGACTAGTATGCGAGTATTAGACCTCCTTGAATTTCTTCCAACTTTCTTGACCAACGAGGAACTAGAAATAAGGATTAGCTCATGAACACAGTAGGAGGAGTTAGAGATAGGAAATAAACTAACTTTACGTGGTGTCGGTAGCTGGGATTTAAGGTGTGTGTTTGCGTGCATGAAAGCACGAAACTGGGATCCCGGTAGGAATAATAATTAAATTTCACAGATGGCTGGTCTAGGATGTCGGGAGTGAGAGATCATTATATTTATTGGAGAGAAGCTTCCTTGAGGAAGAGCTTATAACTTTTCTTCACTTATATTTTTTTTATATAAATGTTGATTATTAAAAATCAGGCTAAATTCCTTCACTATTGTACTGGTATTTCTATGTTAACCCTTCCTATACATATGACTTCTCTTTAGATCACTGGCACCGGTTTATTTTCTATTGACTTTTTCTTCGCTAATTAATTCAGCCAAGAGCATTTTCTGCTGGTTTGAACTTTTGTCGTGGATTATTATATTGTAGGCCTATAAACTATGATGAAAATCAAACTATTAACACAAAATAGACAACGAAAAAAAAGTTAGCCATATTTCTGTTGCCAATTTAGAACTGAACCGTCAAGAAGGTAGATTCGAGATCCATCTATGGAATTGTAGATGGGATCGACCAGGCGTAATAAAGGTGAGACAAGCCGAGGAAGTTTGGACCGTTGTCTACCGTAGTTCTAAGGGGCAAGCCGAGGAAGTTTGGACCGTTGTCTACCGTAGTTCTAAGGGGCAAGCGGAGTGATTCGAGATCCATCTTAGATATTTACAAATTCCCAAATTTGGAGGATCAAAAAATTCAGAATTTCACACGATAGAAAAAAAGTCGGTTTTTGAGGAGTCAGAAATATATTTCACTTCTTTTCTTATTAAATATTTCAATTTATCAATAATTAATAATGGCGGCGGCGGCGGCAGCAACATGTCACTCCCATTTTTCTTTCTTACAACTTTTATCCAATTAGTCAATTGATCTTAACGTCTTCATTTTGACAACCTCATTTTAGTTAGATAAATGATGATAATTTACAATTGTATTTCTACCCCCATCGCTTAATTATTTCTGATTAAAATAGGTCATCATATCTCAATCAAACAAAAGAGTGCCTTGTCTCTCTCTCTCTCTCTCACTTTATTAGCTATAAATATTAAATTTACCCTCTCTGTTTATTAAATTTATTGCAGGTAGGTTAAGTGTCAATGTAAGCAAGAAAGGGGAGAGAGAGAGAGAGGAAGAGGGGGATGTAATATGTATGTACGATCATTTTGAAATGAAAAGGAAGTATTTAAATTATGTAAATTGTGAACTCCCTCTCTTTCTAGAATAAATCTGATTTGCATGAGTGACGTCTAAATAACTTGTGAGGGCTTACCAACAAAAAAAAAATGAAATTAATTAAATATTCAATTTATTTATATAAATATAAGAATATGAATTAAATCTCGTAATAAAATTAAATTTTATTTTAATTAGCTAAATGTAATTTCTCTGCATCCCACCATATGAGGAGAGGGAGTTGCTGAAACATCCCGTCCTATGTAAGTGACGCATTCTTCCTAAAACTAGGACATCCTCAAGAGGTTGGATAAAATGAACTAGAAATAAGGATTAGCTCATGAACACAGTAGGAGGAGTTAGAGATAGGAAATAAAGTTACTTTACGTGGTGTCGGTAGCTGGGATTTGAGGTGTGTGTTTGCGTGCATGAAAGCACGAAACTGGGATCTCGGTAGGAATAATATCTAAATTTCACAGATTGCTGGTCTAGGATGTCGGGAGTGCGAGATCATTATATTTATTTAATGTGAAAGATATTCAAGCACGCCATGGATTGGTACTGGTATTTCAAAATTGAGATTTATTTTCGTTATTTGATTTTTCTAATAAATATTGATATGCTAGAATCGAATTGAGACATACTACCGAAAAGTGTCTGATTAGTAGAATGACTGAGTACAAATTGGGTAGATCACAGAATTTTTTTCAAACTTCTGAATTAATGGTAATTGTGATAGATCACCGAAACAACAAAAACAAAATTCAATAATAATTACTCAAAACAGTCTAAAAACAAGATCGTTTTTGGAATGCTTAGCGTCATCAAATATCAAAAGGAAAGAGATAAAAAAACAAGAGGAAAATGCATTTATTGATATCAGCCCACACCTAACGTTTCGATCCTAGGTTTGGACCGGTCTAGGATCGAAACGTTAGCTGAATATCAATAAATTGGATGCATTTTCTTTTATCTCTTTCAACATCTACTTTACAGCCATACATCCCCCTGTTACATTACAAGCAACGTACGTTCTTTGACCTCTTTCTATCAAAAAAAAAAATGATTTCCCCATCTAGAGATTGATCTATGTTAATTATTTAATACGATAGTAATAAGTCAATAATGATGAAAGAGAGAGATAGAGAAGGAATGGAATATATGGGTGGGAAACCCGTAAACCCGCAGCTAAGTCTACCTAAATAGGCAATTGTATTGATCCTTACCCGGCGGACCCGGGCCTCCGCTCATCCCTGTATGTGTGTATGTGTGTGTGTGCAGGTGCCGCCATGGCCTCCATGCCATCTACGATCGATGCCAACCTGTTGAATTAAACAACTCGCCAGAGAACAACACAACAACAACAACAACCAACGCTAGTAACCCCCTATCGAAGTAGAAGAAGACGGAAGTGAAACACGCAGGGTCTCATGCCAGGTGAGATTGTGCTTTTTTTTTATGAAGGGGATGATAAACAACCTTCCCCCGATGGATGGCGATAACATCTGGGTCATTGGCTGGCTATGGGGTTTCTGTCAAATCAATTTTGTTTATTATTTCGATCGAGTGTTAAGAAAATTAAGTTGGACATCCAAAGTTGTATTGTAACTTCAATTTAAAATATTCATCTATAATCCTTTAAGTAATTTCATGAAAGTTGGGTTGGACTATAGAAAATATCTATTTACCGTTAAATAACAAATTAAGACAAAACTCATTTAGTAAACTGAAACATTTCAAACTAGTCTTATCCAAATAGCCTACCTAAAACGCCTATCCCCAACTTTATCCTAATAGAAACAAAGTTTCCCGAATAACTACAAAGATTTCACTAGATGAAACTTTATAAGTGAAGACCAGAATTTTTTTTTCCCTTGATCATTTGAAATTAAAAGTCTAACCACTCTGAAGACCCTATATTTATTGATTTGGTACGATGGTGGTCTCTTAGAGTTCAAGCCACTTACTACCTCTCACACAAATTTTGTGGAAAAGGTACAGAGGGTGTTTGTACACTATCTATTCTAAAGAAATAATCAACGGAGTTTGTTTTTTTTGACAAATATGAGCTTCCAAGGAAGGTCGCTGGAATTGCTGCCGAATTTTGATCCCTATTCTAATTGGAATGGAGTATTTGTCTGACCATTGAGGCGGGACTAGGGTTCGATTCCCTGGCTGAGCTATTTGAATTAAGACGTTTTCCTAACCAGAAAACTAGGAAAAACTGCCTTTAGATTGGGAGGTCATACTGATCATACAAAACCTCAATACTGTTACCGCAGCGGTTTTGAGTCAGAGTTTTTATTTTCTAATTGGTGATTGGGAGAAATCGACTGTTTTTAGAATGATAATAGAGATTCCATAATTTGTTAATATACTCGTTATTACCATTACCTAATATCATACTCATATTGTTATTTTTTTTGGTTAATACCGAAATAAAGAGGATAACTACACTATCAAATATATGATATAATTTCATCCATTGGCTATGGATTACAGATTTTAGAGACTTTTGGTTCTGCTAATTAAATAATCTTCCCTTTATAAGATTGATTCTATTCTCGTAGAATAATGAAAAATTTACCTCATGGAGGTCAAATTTCATTTCGATTTTCAATTATTTTTTTTGGACAAAAAAAAAGAGTAAGTAGGAAGAAGATATCTGTGATCAATAAATGTGATTAAAATTTTTTTTTCTAGAAAAAAAATCATTAAAATCACTCTGAGTTAGGGGTTATACTTATATTAAGTAACATATAGATAGATTAAATTTTTAAAATTAAAAAAAAAAGACCCCATAAAAATCCGTCAAGTAGTTTCTGAATTAAAGCGTAACAAAGGAAAAGTTGAAATTAAATTCCACAATTATTACTCTCTAATTAATCATATAAAATTAATTAAATTTTGGGTTTAAGTTCTATTTGACGAAGTTTTCTGTAGGGTTGGTCTTCAGATCTCATTTCTTGGCTTTAATGCCAAGTCTGTTCTCCTTCTGGCCAGAGGAACATGTTAACCTCACTCAGAGATATTGATTGATTGAAAATTAGGGTAAAGGAGTTTGGAATTGTACACAATAGAGATGAACTTTTTTCCTTGAATCAGTCAGGGTATTTGCAATATCTTAACAGAGAATGGTTCGTATGTTCTTGGTGTTTATGGAGAGTTGATTGCGTGCCCAAGTTCAATTAGTTTAATGAAGTTTCATTCAATTGTTTTGATTATAAGACAGAGTAAATGAAACTAGTGTTCCTTAGTTTGCTATTGTGCTGTGAGTAAATTGTTACGATTTATTTCATGTTTCAGGCTCACACTCACACATACATTCACACAGTCTTTTCGGCAACTTAGGCCGAAAGACTTTGACGATAACCGATATAATATCTATTAGGGGTCCAGGCATTTCTATTTAATCCATTTGGTATCCAAATGGCTTAAATAAAATCATCGGACTGCCTGGGCTCCGAACCCGCGACGTTCGGTATAGAAGGTAGGCACGGCACTACACCAAGCCCGAGGGTACAAAGCATGTTTTATTGTAATCAAACATTTTCTCCAATCTTTCATCCAGCTAATCATTAGAGTAACATGTCCAGAATTCTCGTTAAAGAAAGTCGATCACGTTAAATAGATTATACCATCTTTATGATAGCAAAGGAACACTCTAAGCATATGGGCGTAACTAGAGAATTTAGATGTGGGTGAGGGTATGGACCAGCTATCCTCCGGATAGCTCCATATCTTCCTTAAAACCATATTTCCTCAATTTTTCTTGGGGCATGGAGAGGGGGGGGCACGAGCCTTCAGGTGGGCAACACCTTAGTTACGCCCATGAATAGAACACGTCCCATATTTACAAAAAGTTGAGCTTATTTAGAAAATGGCTGATTTGGGTGGATAAACATTTACAGACAGGTTTGTTTATATAAACAGGTAGATGAATAAATAGGCAATTTAACTGTGCAAATTTAACATCTTTTTTTTTTTTTAATCCATTAATGGGTTTAAATTTTAGATCGTCTCTATTAACTATCCCAAAATATACATACACAATTATTTTACCAATATTACTTTGAAGAGATATTTTGAAAACATAGAGGAAACTCAAATAGTGTATTTCCATCAAAATCGGATTAACGTTAAGACGAATTTTTTATCTTATTTATTTACTTCCTCATAATTAATTCATGCCCCTGGAGCAAGCACGATAGTTACGTCACTGTTCTTGTTTAAGAGCAGAGTGTATACAAAATTTCTATTTTTATTATCAATATTATTATAGCATGATATAATTCAATCAATATATGAATGAAATTGTGTTGTTGTTGTTGTTGCTGTTGTTGAATTAATTTGCAATGTTTATATATACGAATGAAAATTAAAATCATTTTGGCCCCCTTCTAAATAATCAGACTGAATTTATGACGTGTTTAACTATAGAGCGTGTGTGCGTGTTTATTGTAAATATTTATATTTCTTTAGGTTTCGAATGAATATAGAGAGAAAAAAAAATATATATTGACAACATGTAATAATTCAATCATTTTGAAAGGATTAATTTATATGTATATTGGTTGAGCGTTAAATGAAGAGAGAAAGGGAGATGGGGGGGGGGGGGGGAAGAAGCTATTTAGATCAAATTGCATTTAAAGAAATGTATCCAAATGAAATATTTAAAGACTTGCACACAACTTTCTCCTACATCCGGTAATTGAAAGTTGGGTTCTGTGTTTGTCACACCAGATTTTTTTGTGTTAGTTTTCATGAAAATATTTATATTTTGTCACCATGGCAACCATTTCTCCTATCTTTTTTATGAAGTACAAGAGTAAAGTGGTCTTCAGAAGATTTCAATGGTAAAATGAGAATATACCATCAAGAGAAAAGATATTGGACAACCCTGAACTTTGAGGTACGTGAGAGGGTTGTCCAAAATCTTTTCTCTTGATGGTACATTTTAAAGAGAATCTAAAAAAAATAGTTGATTTTTGAATTTTAATCAAAATTGTTGGAGCGAATTTTGAGAAAATCGAAAACTGAAAAAATACATCAGTAAAGTATTAGAACTTTTTGGCCGATTTTGTTCAAAAGCTTCATGTCACGTGCCAGAGAGGTGTCCTAAATCTAATATAAAATTTTATACTCTTAGTTCAATTCCTTCATGCTCTTCTTTAAACACAGACACATTCACCCACTCAGCGGACCTCAAAACGTGTATATCCATCAAAATCACGACATGGAATTTTTGACATAATTCCAATACTTTCTCTTTCTATATATATATTAACGGTTAATCTTTACTATAAAGTTTGCTCCCATCAGAGACCAGATAGTTCTTTTTTTTGACATTTCCTCTTCGTTCATGATCCCTGCAAGTTCTTTAAAATATTCTTGATGAACTACTGATGATATAATTCCAATACTTCCTCTTTCTATAAATATATATATTAACGGTTAATCTTTACTATAAAGTTTGCTCCCATCAGAGACCAGATAGTTCTTTTTTTTGACATTTCCTCTTCGTTCATAATCCCTGCAAGTTCTTTAAAATATTCTTGATTAACTAATTTTAAACATTTTTTTTTTTTGTTTATTTTTGCCTCAGGTATATATTATATGAGGGGTGTAGATGCAAAACTCACATTCTCCAATTTTTTGAGTATATTGACATATGCATATCACCTTACGCGTATTCTAAAGCTGAAGAGGACAGTAACATTGATTTGGACCATAACTCACTTTATGCGCTGTAAATAAAATGTTTAAAATTAGAGTTTTGATTCGTAACTCACATTATCCAACAGCTGTTCTGCAGCAAAGTCCACATTCTCCAATCCAACCAATCACAGAGCTTATAATGCACCCAAAGCATCATGGGATTGCTGGTCTTGGCCTTTCAATTCCAAATTGCAGAGATTAAAGCTACCAATGTTTAAATATTTAGCCTATTATGTACTAAGCAAATAGTCTTCAGGCAGATGTTTTTGCATTTTTTTTTTCATAATAAAATTTACCAAAATCAATGTGTGCCTATTTTTAAAACCCAGATATTAGCTTAAGCAAACTCCAATAGTTTTCTTGGTACTGGTTTGGTGGTTGTGTTCGACGATTTTGTTTCAAAACTCACATTAGACCACATGTTTGAGGCAAAACTCACATTATCTGAATTTCAAAGTTAAATTCTCACAATTTTGATAATAATTTAGTGGTTTCCTTGGTTGCAGATAACTTTTAATGATATGAGGATGATATAAAAAAAAAAATAACAACAATATGACATGTTTATCAATAACAAACACTTTTTCTGTAAAGTTACCAAAAGTGGAGAGTGTGAGTTTTGCATCTACACCCCTCATATGTTGAAAATTATCATGGCGATTTTAAAATTAATTTCAAAGAACGAATCACAAAGTGGAGAACGAAAGAATCGTGTGAAACCTTCAGCGCTCTCTGGTGGGAGCGAACTTTATAGTAAAGATTAGCCTTTTCTGTGATTAAAAACATATTAAAATCGAATCTCGAATCAGTCATTTCTTATCAAATATAACAGACGTTACCATTTTCTCCCCATTCACCCTGCGTCGGATGACGTTGGTAGTATTTTATTTATTGTAAACACAATCCGTTTACATGCATTTTAGAAGAAGGATGCAAATAAAATAAAAAAAAAGAAGAAAGACTCGGTTAAAAGAGAAAGAGAGACGCCATAAAATCCATCAAAAATGAAGGAAGGGATTTTGCGTATCTATTCAAGTTAGAATCCAAGAAAATCTCCCGAGGAAAAAAAAAAAAAGAGAGATCAACAATATTTTTTTTAAATATTCTTTGGGATTTTAATGGAGTGATAAATATAAAAAATGTGACAATGATCCACTAGATGGCAGCAGAGGCAAGGAAATATTTATAATTAATTTTCCAAAACTAAAATTAAATAAAAAAAAAAAAACTGGTGTGCACAACATACAACTAACCAATGGTTCCATTCGCCAGTGGCCATAATGCTTTTGTTTCTAATTTCACCCCTTTGATAAGCCTCGAACTGATCTCTTATTTAATCATATGATTAGCTTAACTAGAACTGAAAATACTTGAAAGTCATAGTCAACTAGCTTATCCGAGTAATAGCTAGTTAATTAGATGTGAAGCAACTGGCCCTAAAAGAAACAAATAAGAATTTTTTCCATTTGGAATTATTAAAATTAAATTTTTTTCAATGGATTTTTTTGGGCGTCCCCAATTGGGGATTTAGGCACTTGAGTATTTTATACTGTATATCTAGATACTCCGCCCAAGGGGTCTCATGATGCATTCTGTTTGCTTTTTTTGCCAAGAGATGGCGTTAAGGGTATTGAGGGGGTGAGCCAAAAACACAACTCCCACGAAAATTCGCCAACAGATGGCAGGATGGTAGGGATATATTTAATTTCATGTATTTGGTTGATTTTCGTTCATCTTATAATAATGAATAGTTAAATAAATATTTAGATATATCATTTATAACAGCATAAAAATCCATATATAATAGAGGAGTGTCCGTCTGTCACGTTCTGTTTGACCAACTTCCCGTTGGAATTTTGAAACGAAATTTTGCAGTCTTATAAAAGACGTTATGGAGAGTCCGGGAAAAATACTCTGGTCGCGAAATTCGTATGACTTTTTATTAAATGCTTTTATTTAACTTACTCTTTCAAGGTCACCAACTTTATGGCTTTGTTAAGGACACTTCCGATGAGCTAGAGGTGTGAAATTTGATATTTAAGAGTCATTTTTGATGACGCAAATTGTGAGTTTGGTTTTACCAAAATGGACCAAACTAATGTGGTACTTTATTTGAAACCCTTCGTGAATTAATGTAATTTCAAAAGACTTCCCGATGGGCTAGAGGTGTGAAATGTAATACTTAAGACTCATTTTTGATGACGCCACTATATGGTGGTTTTGATCAAAATAGACCAAACTAATGTGGTACTTTATTTGAAACCCTTCGCGAATTAATGTAATTTCAAAAGACTTCCCGATGGGCTAGAGGTGTGAAATGTAATGATTAAGAGTCATTTTTGATGACGCCACTATATGGTGGTTTTGATCAAAATAGACCAAACTAATGTGGTACTTTATTTGAAACCCTTCGCGAATTAATGTAATTTCAAAAGACTTCCCGATGGGCTAGAGATGTGAAATGTAATACTTGAGAGTCATTTTTGATGACGCCACTATATGGTGGTTTTGATCAAAATAGACCAAACTAATGTGGTACTTTATTTGAAGCCTCACGCAAATAAGGCCCTATTATCTATAGTTTTGAATTTTGATATTTACGAGTCATTTTTTTATCATAATGAATAATTTTTCAATTGAACCAAATCAATACAGGCCAAACTAATGTGGTACTTTATCATATTGATGATTTTTGATAAGACTAAAAGACTAAAAAGCTTAAAATAAAAATAAAATAAAAAAAAGATTTTTAAAAAAATGCTTTTATTTAAATTGAACTAAAAAGAGAGAAATAAGAAAGAAATAATTTAATTGTTCTTGTTAAAATTTTTTAATATTTATGACTTAAAATAAAAGCGTGGGGCGCGAGCCTCGGAATCACTTCGAAGCGCCCCACGCTTTTATTTTAAGTCAAATATTAAAAAATTTTAACAAGAACAATTAAATTATTTCTTTCTTATTTCTCTCTTTTTAGTTCAATTTAAATAAAAGCATTTTTTTAAATCTTTTTTTTATTTTATTGAGTTATTAATTCCTAAAGTTACGATTTCTCCCATAGGAATTCTATAGAGAAATATCTATGTATTCTTTGCATTTAAATATTCTATGAATGTAAACAAATCCTCAATCAGGCACTGGATTGAAATACATAGTAATAATTTTCTTTTCATAATTAAGAAAAGGCGCGGGCCCACTGCAGGTGGGCTCGAGCCCCCTGGCGGGGGTCCAGGGGGCGAAGCCCCCCTGAGTTAGACGTAAAGCCGAGCGGCGCGCGGGGAGTAGTACATAAATATAGGCTTATATAGGTGATCTGATAATGCCGGCTGTTAGACTAGCCTGCCATCTTTTGCAAGAGTGCGAAACTATTTGGCCGTTAAGTTTTAAATAAATACGAACATTTATTTTTTTTCGTCCCCATCTATTTATTAAAGTTGGATATTAATGGATTTTACATTTTTAGATTTAAAAAAAAATTAAAATATTCATAATAGAAATCTTTTTTAATTTTCTATAAACTTAAAAAACAAATTTTCATTATTTTATAATTAATCATAATTAAAAAAAAAATCTTTCTTTTAAGTAAATTGCTCACGAATTTAGATCATTTAAAAAAAAAACTGCATAAAAAATACTTTAAAATGCCTCTGTATTTTCGGACCAAACCCTGAAAAGCCCTTTAAATAATTTGAAATAAAATTCTTATACAGGATATAATCCCCAAAAACGTTAAAAAATTTAAAAATAGGAAATAAAGTTAAAGAATTTATTTAATCTCTTTTCCTCTCTCTTATTTAATAATTCAATTCGATTATCCGTGTTACATGTGTGTGTGTGTAAGTTGAGAGCTCTCGAATTTAGAGGGTGAAGGTCATTTCTTTCCGCTCTGGTAATTAAATAATCTTCCCTTTATAAGATTGATTCTATTCTCGTAGAATAATGAAAAATTTACGTCATGGAGGTCAAATTTCATTAATTCGATTTTCAATTGTTTTTTTTTTTTTTTTTTTTTGTGGACAAAAAAAAAAGAGTAAGTAGGAAGAAGATATCTCTGATCAATAAATGTGATTAAAATTCTTTTTCTAGAAAAAAAAATCATTAAAATCATTCAGAGTTAGTGGTTATAGATATATTAAATAACATATAGATAGATTAAATTTTTAAAATTAAAAAAAAGACCCCATAAAAATCCGTCAAGTAGTTTCTGAATTAAAGCGTAACAAAGGAAAAGTTGAAATTAAATCCCACAATTATTACTCTCTAATTAATCATATAAAATTAATTAAATTTTAATTTTCGTATTTTTGTCTTTTAAATGTGATTAATTATAAAATTACAATTAACAATTTTTATTTTATTTTATAAATTCTCTATTTACTCAGAAACTACTTAACGGATTTTCATGTTTTTTTTTTTAATAATAAATACTCTTAATTTGTAAGAAATGATGGTAGTAGTAGATGATTGTTTGAAGATTATTTAATTTTATGATCTAAATTAACAAATAAATGCTAATAGGAGAAAATATATCTCAAAAAAGTCTGTCCAAAACTATTTTTCGTAAAAAGCTGGCTTGATTAAGAATTGACCAAGAGGTAAATAACAAAAAATTATTTCATTCACAAGAATAAAATTTTAATATCACTATCACTAAACTGTTTTTATTATAAAAGTACTCTGGTGCCATCTAGGGTTTGTAATAATGCCTTATGTAGCTATATTAAGCCAGTCAATTCTTTCCCGAAGCGTTATTGATTAAGGGCAGCGGAAAGAGCATTAAATATTTAAGTTGTTAAAATCTTATTGTTGATAAATAAATGCTAAAGTTTTAAAGAAGAGACTAAATCATCTTAAACAGTGTAATTTATCGACAAGTATTGACGGGAAGGAGTTTATCAGATCAAAGGATATCATATGAGGCGTTCAGAAGCCAACCAAAAAGTGAAATTTTTCATTTAAAGTTATTTATCTATAAAAAAACTCAACAATGTACACTGAATATTTTAAAGTAATTCATTAGTTTATTTACAATTAAGAGTAACCTTTTAACACTGCAATTGGAATTAGGAAAAAAAAAAACAATGCTCCCTAAACCAAAAAACAAGTATCATTGGGTGGAGTTAGTCATATTGCCAATTGAAAGGTAAAATTAAATATTCAGAGTGGTTACCATAGAAACAGGTTTAACAAGTTAGATTATTCTGTTTAAATATTATAGAAAATAAAAAAATGGGATAATTAGTTGTCCAAAATGAAAGCATCTCTATTCTGGGTAGATAATGCAGTCGTCATCACTGTTAGCGGCCACCTCTTTCAGTTTTTAGATCTTTGTAGTACTGATGATGAACAGGTGGTATATACTTCAAGAGTTCGTTCCATCATGTCCTTTTTCTTTGCCATTGTGATCGGCCTTGTTGTGGGGTAGAGAAGGTTTTGTTCGCTAAACTTGCTAAAGGCCGCCTATTTTCGGATTTCTTTTGAATGTTTAATACTTAAAAAGGTTTGGAAACGGGCGCCCTTTAGCATGTTTAGATAATGTCGAACAAGACCTTCTCTATCCCACAACAATGCCAAAGAAAAAGGACATGATGGAACTCCTGAAGTATATACCACCTGTTCATCATCAGTACTACAAAGATCTAAAAACTGAAAGAGGTGACCAAACTGATCCTAACAGTGATGACGACTTCATTATCTACCCAGAATAGAGATACTTTCATTTTGCACCACTAATTATCCGTTTTTTATTTTCTTTAAAATTTTTGCGAAACAGTAATAATCTATGTGTATTTGTTCAACAAACCTGTTTCTATGGTAACCATTGAATATTTAATGGGTGAAGCTATGGAGTTGATCACATTGGCCACTGAAAGAAATGGTGAAATGATCAGTGGGTAGCGCATTCTAGTGGCAAACTATCAAACTAGGTATGTTAGTCGTATTTGCCACTGAAAAATATTTACTTTTGGGAACTCAGACACGTGTTTATGTACATTTGAAAAATATTGGAATTAGTCGGATTGGCTTCTGAACGCCTCATATATCTGCCAATTGATTTTCCCAAATTATTTGATTAGCTATAAGATAATGCATAGCCACCAAGAGTACAAATAGAAGATTTGTGACATCTCTAATTTTGTTGTTGTTGTTGTTGTGTCATAGACGGGATGAACGGCGAAGAGGTGATCCAGGAGGTGATCGAAGGTCGGCTGTCACCATACAAATGGCCAAAGCCACGACTCGTTAAAGTTTTCATCGCTTCACATCCAACGGGTAAGTAAATAAAATAAAATCACTCACTCAGACTGACATTTCATTTCCTATTGAATTTTTTTCTTGCTGCTGCCAACTGTGTTTACTTTTCAAAAAAAAAAAAAAAAAAATACCTTCCTTTACCTAGAGTAAATTTATTTGACCCTATCAATTTAATAGACCTTTGGAAAATAAATAAATTAAGAAAAAATAGAATCGCTTTTATTAAAAATGAACTAAAAAAAGGAAATTGATCCCTAATTTGTAATAATTCTTGAATAGTTTTTTTTTAAGGATTAGAAATCCGATCCGCAGATCTGGGCAGTTCGGACGATCCGATCCAGTAATCCGATCCGGCTGCCGCAAAAGGATTTGCGAACCGATCTGATTGGCTGGTCAGATCCCCAAATCTGATCCGAACTTGCAATCCGATCCAGTTTCTAATAAAATTATCGAATAATAATTCTTTGGAAGGCACCTTATTTCTTTTGGAAGCCTGACCTTTGGTAACGAAATGATTTCCTTTCATCGCCAATTTCAGTTTGGGAAATAGCCAGAAGTCTCACGTAACTAAATTAGGTGAATAACGGAGAGGATGATCGATAACAATGATTTGGTCAAGAACTCACGTACCATGATGACATTATGGGATGAAGCATTAAGGCAAATTTCCACTAGGTCGTGCCCCTGCCGTGCGATGCCGTCGACCGTAATTGCTCAAACGGACTTGCTAATTAAATAGCATTGGAGAACGACACGGCAGTGGCACGACCTAGTGGAAATTGAAACGGCCTCTCCAGTGCTATTTAAATAGCAAGTCCGTGTGAGCGATTAGATCGCACGGTCGGGGCACGGCCTAGTAGAAATTGACCTTTATCGTGCAACAAAACCAGATATTCTGGTCGAATTCTGGCCCACAATCGTTGTAGAACTCACAGATAATATTCTGCATCCACCATCTGACTTTACAGTTTCCTTTGAATTAAACCATTTTTGACCGCCATACTAAAGGCCATTCAAGTCGATGAGTAGATATTCTAAATGTTTCGAAAACTTTGTGGATTTCGATCTAAATTTTTAAATCCACCCTGTCCTGAAACTACCAAGTCCCAGAACGAAGCACCGAATTACAGAGCTTCTGAGAAAGAGAATTTAAACGTAATTTCTGTCAAACAGAAATACACGTTAGAGGAATTCTCTTAGTACCTTGGACATCAGTCAAAAACAAATTTTCATCCTCTACTGTGAATCCCTTTCTAATCCTAAATGTGCGATGTCATCACGAACCTATTTGGAAAACAAAGAGGTAAGAGCAACATCTACAGTAGGAATACAGAGGAATAGATTTGCAATTGAACTTCAAGAGAACATGAGAGAACTCCGACACACTCCCCTACAAATAAATATTTATATTGTCCCCTAAATAGAGATTCTCCCTTCAGTCATTAGATTCAGACCTGATACGTTGAGGAGTAACTTTCATAGGAATAATACTGAGATTCCTCAGGAGGAAGCACCCCAACAAGAATTGGATAATTTACCATGCAATGGATTGGATTTGAACTCGAGTTGTATCTTCAATATTATAAGCTTAACTGCCTTATCGCCTCGGCTAATTTCCTCCTCAAAAATAGAGCCTCAATAATCAAAAGAGAAATTGTTAGTAACCCCATACAAGCAAAACCTAAGGCTTAATAGTAAAATGATAATACGTGCACACTTGAATTATTTATGATGATGATGGTATACCAGGTTGGATAATGGATGAATGAGTACTGTGCATAATACAGGAATGTTATCATCGCAAATGACCCAGAATATCAAGTCTAACTAATCGGGAAGTGTTTTAAAAATTGATTAATAGAGGGCACACTTATGGTTTCGAATAAAGTACACTATTAGTTCGATCTATATTGGTCAAGTTTTAATATAATGGGTTGTCATCTGAAATAGACCAGAATACGAAATTTCCAATATCTAGTCTTTTGAAAATTGATTAGAAAATGTCATAGAAAGTGAGGTTAAATAAATGCATTTTAAAGATTATAAAGGAAAAATGAATTTCAACAATACATCAAAATACTTTGTAAAATTCTCCGAGTTTTATTATTGTGATAACTTGTGGTGAATGTTTTGAAGAATATCCGAAAAGATGCTGCACTGGCTCCAGAGGTCGGTTGGGTTTGAGGTGTGTGTGTCTACAAGCACCTCGGAGAAATAAACAAAAAAGAAATTTATAAAAAAAAAAAAACAAATAATCGCGCAACAATGAGTTATCACATATATTAATTCCAAAAAATAAATAATTTATAATTAACTAATAAATCCGATTATTATTACGTACGTATTAATAATAGTAATAATAAAAAAAAAATTTCCATTTTTATAACGCTATAAAATGTAAATTTAAAACCATTGGAATAATAAATAAGTGGCCACTTAAAATAATTGAATAACTTTATTCTTTTTTTGAAAAATCAATAATAATAATTATTATTAGGCTTAATATGATAATTTTATTATTGAGTAGAAATTTCCATTATTGACAACAAAAAAAAAAAGAAAGGATTCTTGAATGAACTGAGCCACTTGAATATTCAAGGCCTCCTTGTTTCAAAAGGAAAGAATTTTTTAGTGATAAATTGGCAATAACAAACATGGCTGCCGCAAACTAACCTAACTTTTTTAAAATATCCCTTTTTCAAACGTCATTTATGAGAATCGTCACTATCTTATCCTAATTTTTTGTTTGAAAATGGAAGGAAAATGTGTAAATTATAGGAACTTAAAGGGACTTGTCGACTTCACTTGAGATAAGGAATGAAATAAGGCTCCCTTATTGGTTGATAATAGAACGTTTGGTATTTTTATTTTTTTATTTAATCATCGGCTGCTGAGTCTATTTAGGTTTATTGAATATACATTTATATTTATTTAATTAAATAATACCTAATTAGTATAATTAAAACAAAATTAATAATTTATTAAAATTTAAATGATCATCGAGTTTAAAACGTAATTCATTGTAATTGCCATTTTAAAAAGACATCTTTAAAACCAAACGTTAATATTAATATTTTTTAACCTTTTTTTTTTCTTTTCTATAACTTAGTTTACATATTTATAAATCTCAAGGCAAATAATTTATTATTATTATTTAAATATTGCAATTTATATCACAATAATTAGTGTAATTAAAATAAAATTAATAATCTATTCACCAATTTTAGAGGTTAAAATTTATTCAAAGGCATATATCGCCATTTTGAATAGCCATCTTTAAAATCTAGCGTTAATATGTTTTTAAAATTGAAGATCATTTAGATTATTAATTTTATTTTAATTTCTCTATTTTTCTTTCTTTTTATTTAATTTTGATAAAATGAAAAAAAAAATAAAAATAAATAAAGATTACATTAAATAAAAATAATAATTTATTTATGAAACAATGGATCTGGGTTTATTTATTCTTTGACTAATCATCATTTCTATAGGATGTAGAGTATATATTATTTAATTTTTTTTTTTTTTAATTAAATCAATAATTGATTGTTTTTTTTTGTTTGTAATAAGCTTAGATAAGGTGATATTTATAAATCTCAAGGCGACTGACGTATTACCCGAACTAAGGCTGCCTTCCCCCTTAAACTTTATAAAGATTAAGGCAGAGATTGATTCTTGCACAGGTGGCCGTGTGACGTCACGGCTGCTGCTGGTGCAGGGGGCTATTTTTAGCCTATGGATTCCCGGGCAGGCGCTGTTTGTCGTACACGCAACAACACAATCTCTCTCTCTCTCTCTAGAGATTTGATAATTAGATTATGGAAATACGTAAATTAATTGCGATTTTAATGATGATTGTCTTAATTTTACAAAATGTATTATATTATCGCAAGATAAGACAAATTGCCCCTGAAAGTCTCCTAATTATTCTTAATCATTGACATTCATAATATCAAAGAGAGAGATTTATAATTGAATTTTGAGACCGAATCCTCTTTCCATTTTTTTTTTTTTTTTTGTAGCAAGTATCATTAATTTTAATGAAAATAATAAGAAAGAAAATTGATTAATGAATTTAGAATTTCATCAAATCGATTAATTAAACTGTCTGTCGCAACAACATGACTTGAAAATATCGAATATATACTTTCTATTACCTAAAATTGGATACATGTCAAAAATTCGTTGATGAAAATACACGTTTCAAGGCCCTGCATAAGCCTTCATGACGGATTTCAACGAAAATTTTTTTATGAAAAACAAATTCTATTAAAGCGAGAGAACGCGCTTCTCAACCGTTCGGCTAAAAAAAAATGTTAAAGATTTTGCCTGCATGCCTTAAGCCGTTACTAACAATAACATTTACAAAAGCCGCGATCGGTAGATCGGTAGCGTTCATTCTTTGTAAACAAGAAATCCCGAGTTCGAATCTCGCCTTATGCAACTATTTTTTTTTTTTTGTGTAATTTATTTATTTATTTATTTTTTGTTTCAGAATATTTTTTAATATTAATAAATAAAAAAAGTTTTTTTAGTTATTGGCTTTTAATTTTTAACATGTTCCATATATTTAAAAAATTCGAATGCTTTCTGTCAAAAATTAGAATATAAGGAAATATTTAATATTATACTAGAAATGTGTTCAATAAGTAGTAATATATATTCTCAAGTATAATATTAAATATTTCTTTATATTATTATATTTTTGACATAAAGCATTCGAATTTTCTTAATATAAACAACATGTTAAAAATTAAATGTCAATAATTAAAAAAAAAAGTTTTATTTATTTATTAAAAAATATTCTGAAACAAAAAAACATAAATAAATTACAAAAAAAAAAAAAAAAAAAATAGTTGCACAGGTCGAAATTCGAACTCGAGATTTCTTGTTTACAAAAAATGAACGCTATCGATCTACCCATCGCGGCTTTTGTAAATGTTATTGTTAGAAACGGCTTAAGGCATGCTGGCAAAATCTTTAGCATTTTTTTTTTAGACGGACTGTTGAGTAGTGCGTTCTCTCGCTTTAACAGAATTTGTTTTTCATTAAGTACTATACATAAAAAAAATTTCGATTCAAATCGGTGACATGAAGGCTATGCACTCTCCTTGTGAGTTCAAAAAAAAAAAAAAAAAAAATGGGTTTGTGAATACAATATCTCGAGAACGAAATTGAAATTTTATATTTAAGTTAGTAATGGAACGTGACATGAAGCATTTGAACAAAATCGGCTAAAATAATACAAATAACGGGTGCCGACACAAAATATAAGGCACATAACACAACTTTCAATTATTGAATGGTAAGAGAAAGTTGTGCGAGCAGTCACGCCAATTATTTGTTTTAAATTGGATTTGAACCTAAATTGTTTTCAAGCTATCTACTTTAATACTTGGTATATAATTTAAGAGAGTGCATAAAAGTAAAAGAGTTATGGAAAAATTTATCTACTTGGTTAACTTTTAAATTTATCGGTATGAAACCAGAATTATTTTTTTTTTTTTTTAATTTTAAGCTTGAATAACTCAACAATATCTCTCCAGCAAGCAAGTGACAAAAGCATCAATCAGAGAGTGAAAACAAAACAACAATTTTCAATTAAAAAAAAAAAAAAAGCAAATTCTATTTTGATTTCTCTCTCTATATCCCCTTGCTTTGTCTGGCAGGACAAAATATTTTATTTTATTTTTTAATTGTTCATATCCCTTTGCTTAAAACTTTATTAAGTTGCTAACTTCATAAAACTTTCCTTAAAACTCAAATAGCTAATAATTATATATGAAAAAAACTTTTTTTTTAACTTGAAGATTAAGCGTGTTCTTGTTTACTTTATCTTTATCTGCTATCTGTCGGATAAGTTGACTAGAACTGAAACAACCGGCTGTCTTATATTTATGAAAATTTTTGTTGTTTGTATTATTATTAAGTAGTTATTAAGTATTTATTCCACAGTCGTTTTCAAGTACTGTGCACTTGCTCTCACTCAAGTGAACTAACCTCTAAAAAACACGTGAAGTTAGTAGCATTTTATTGATATTTAAGATGTTTAACTAAACTTTTCGCTTCTTCAAAAACCGTGACGCTAATTACCTGATGCCTTCAAAAAAGCCTCAACATCAATCAATCAGTAACATTTTATGGGCATTGAAGTTAGCAACATATACCATCAATCCCATGACGGTAGACACACCATCACAGCAAGTGTTTACATAAAAAGCATGATTGTTACAAAAAGTTGTTTGAATTTAATTATTTTACAAGGATGGTACAAAATACTATTATTAACGTAAAAGATAAAATAATGAAGTTTACAAAGTGACCTAGGAATGTGATAAAGTATACATTGATGGAACAAGTAGACAAGTCAACAAAAATGTCTGAACAGAAAGAGATACATTCAAATCAGTCTGCAATTGCAGAACATGCTCTAACAACTGGACAAAAAATAAATTTAGACAATATCTTAACAGTCCATGATGATTGGTGGAAAGGAAAAGTCAAAGAGTAGTAGATAGAAACTAATAAACATCCAAATAATATTAACAAATATTGAGTTGCTATTATATTGATGGAATAATTTAATAATAGTAGTAAAAAAACAAAAATTCAAACAACTTATTGTAACAATCATGCTTTTTATGTAAATAATTGCTTTGCTGATGGAGTCTAACTTCAAGGAGATTAGGGTATATGTTGTTAACTTCATTGCATATAAAATGCTACTAACTTCACGTAGATGTCCCTTAGAGGTTAGTTCAATTGACTAGAAGCAAGTCCGCACTACTCGAAAACTACTTCGAGAGGGTTGTATAGTAAAATAATTTTACTACTGTGATCAAAAAGTTGTAAGACTTTTTATTTTAATTTAAATCGCGCGGGTAAAACCAAATCGGTTTATTTTTTTTTCTTAGGTTGGTAGGACCCTAACAGACATTCCTGTCAAATTTTGAGACCATAGCGTCACTACATTTGTGTTACGCTTGTTTTTGTAAGACTCAAAAATTTCATTCAGCATGAGTGAAAAAATTCAGCAAAGAAGTTGCATAAAATTTTGCTTGAAAAATGGTTTTTCGGCAAACCCAAACGTTGGAAATGTTGCAGAAGGTCTTTGATGTGAATACCATGTCCCGTGTTAGCGTTTTTGATTGTTCAAAGAAGGGAGAGAACGCGTTGATGACGATGAACGTTGGGACGTCTACTGATGTGAATCACGTCAAAGAAATTCAAAATTGAGTGCTGAAAAATCGTCATCTTACAATTAGAGACCTTGTAGGCATGACCAAAATATCATTTGGCTCCATACAATCGATTTTGAAAGACCAGTTGAGCCTCAGACGTGTCTCATCTAGTTTGGTACCAAAATCCTCTTTTTCGAAAAAGAGCTTCGTGTGCAAGGAAATGATTTCTGACCATCAGGTCATGATGAAACACATTATTACAGGAGATGAGACATGGATTTACGCATGCGACCTTGAAACAACCGCTCAATCGAGCGAATATTGTGCCAAAGGTGAGCCGAGACCACTCCAAAGTCACTCAAAAATGATGAAGGTGATGTTGACAGGTTTTCTTCGATTATCGTGGTTTTAAGTGCATCATGAATTCCTTCCGCCTGGTCAAACTGTTAATAGGGAATATTATTTTGGTGTTATGCGTCGTTTGCGTGAGTCCATACGCAAAAACAGACCAGAATTGTGGAAGGATAACTCCACCACGATAATGCACCATCTCATACGGCTCATCGACAAAAATTCCACCCATACGCGTATTCGCCTGACTTGACTCCGTCGGACTTGTGGCTGTTTCCCAAACTGATCCGTGGCCATCGATTGACGAGATAAAAGCCGCATCGCTGAAGGAATTAAAGGCCATCCCGGAAATCAAGTATAATTGTTTCGAAGATTGGCATAAGTGTATTATTGAGCAAGGGGATGAAATAAATTTGTAAAAATCTTTATTTCAAAAGTCTTACTACTTTTTGATCACATGGGATATAATAGTAGGAATGTATTATTTTTTATTTCAAAAATAAGATGTTTACCATAAGATTACTTTTTTTTAACGAGTCTTATCAGTTATTATTTTTTTTTTTTTTCTCCCTCTTTCCTTTTTATGTGTGTGTGTGCGTGTAATGGGGGAAATGAAGAAGAGGAGGGAAGCAATAAAGACTCTAAATGTCCTTTCAGGTCAAATTTATTGGCCCATTCTCTTTTTCTTCGTAAATCATTGAATCGAATTTGCTGTTGTTGGTCAAAAGTTAGATAGATCCAACTAAATATAAACTTCTTTAACTATCAATAAAATATACAGTAAATATATAGGTGATAAGACAAGCTTTTTTTTCTTAGAAAGATACGCCTACAAAATAAAAATCTGGAGCGACTGATCGCACAGCCATATAACATCTTTAATTGAAAGTTGGGTCTATGCTAGTCACACCAGATTTTTTTTGTCTCGGAATCTATTGTATAAACATAAATTTTGTTAGTAAGTTGCCAGCGTTTTCAAAAGATGGCGGGAAAAAACGTCTGATCTCATGTGTTATATTGAAAGTTTGAGCATCTATCAACAACAATGCATCATTACATTTGTGCATTTCTATTGGCGTCGTATATTTTTCCCGAGGGAAATCATGGCAAATTTTGAGCCAAATTTTGCGGGAAGCGCTGCTTCTATTCATTAATTGTATGACGAAAAGTGCGGGTTTGCTTCTGGAAGCTTATGGGTTTAAACGTTTCAAAACAAGGGAATTTTGACTTTGAAGACAAGAAGCGTTCCGGAAGGCCGAAAAATTTTGAAGACGAGGCATTGGAAGCTTTGCTGGATGACGATCCCTTCCAGACGCAAGAAGAGCTTGCTGTATCAATTGACGTTACACTACTCTGCACCTATGCAAGTGAAACATGGACCCTAAAGAACATGAAAATAAAATCAAGACCATGCAGGCGGCGCTGGAGAGAAGAATGATTGGGCTAACCCTGAGAACACAACGCCAACAAGGTCTCCACAATTTTGATGTCAGGAAGCAATCGGGAGTAAGAGATATGCTTACTCACGTCAATAGAGCAAAACATGAATGGGCAGGGCATCTTATGAGAAGAGAAGACGGACGATGGAGCACGTCATTGCAGCTGTGGATCCCCAGGAACAAGAAGCGACCAGTAGGGAGACCACCTATACCCTGGGGAGATTCGCTGCATTTTAGAAACTCCATAAGATCAGGGAGAAGATGTGTGCTTCACTGGACGACACTGGCAAAGAACCGTCGAGCGTGGAGTGACAATTGGGACCCGCGTGCACTAAACCGCCGCACAGAAGAACGACTAAGTAACTAAGTAAGTAACTACTCTGCACCTAAAGCATTAGGATTCAACCAAAAAGTTGGTAATTGGGTGCCGTACGAGTTGAAGCCGAAAGACGTTGAACGGCGATTTTGCATGTCCGAAATGTTGCTGCAACAGCATAAAACAAAGTATTGTCGTATTGTCACTGGTGACGAAAAGTGAATTTATTATGAAAATCCTAACATACACCAAGCCTAAATCGTCGTCGAAGCGAAATATTGACGCGGAGAAGGTCATGATCTGCATATGGTAGAGGAGGGAGGATATCAGAAGGATGTCGTCTACTACGAACTGCTTCCAAGTCAAACCATCAATGGACCATTGTATCGAACCCAATTAATTCGTTTGAAGGAAAAACGGCCAGAATATGAGACCAGTCCTTAATTTTTCATCACGACAACGCTCGGCCACATGTTGCAGTTTCGGTCAAAAACTATTTGGATAACCCATTTACCTGCATCTGTGAGAATTCAAGGCATTGATAATTCCACATTTTGATTATGGATGTCTTGTGATTGGGACTCTTCTTGCTTGTCTCTCTGATTCTCTGGATAGGGCGTGCATTCGTTTCATATATGATGTACCCAAAACAGCTTATACAGTATTTCCCCTTATTATAAAAATGGCTAAGGGCTTCACAGAGGCGTCAGCTTGTTTTGGGATGCTCTATTTATCAACTATTCTAGGATCCTGAATATCTTTACAGAAGATTCAGGCTTAGAGTAAATGTTTGTGGTCGGCCACTGAGGACTGATAGTGGTCATATACATATTGCGCATAGGTCGTCAGTTTTTGCCAAATCATTTTTGGTCATGGCTGCGAGACTTTGGAACTCTCTACCACTGAACGTTCGAACTTCTCCAACTATCTCCACCTTCAGGACGAGGATGAGGAACTACCTTCTTGGTGGCTAGGAGATTTGAACAATTTTGCTAGTAATCCCCCAAACTTATTTATTGTATTTTTGTTTATTCTTTCTTTTGTTTTATTTTTTACTTCACTTCTATTTTTTTCTTTAATTTTTTTAATCTTTTCTTTAATCTTTATTTTTTTTTTTATTAATATTCAGTATGTATCTATTATTGTAAAACAAAATACGTCAGCAGATTGAATTTATTTTTTGTTTTGCTCTAAGGCCAGCCATTCACGATCGCTCCATCCGTCCAAAATGGAGCGATGTCACACCAAAAACTGACCGTGAGTGGAGAAAACAAATGAATATCGTGTAGTGAATGGATGACATCTATTTGGAGCGATCGTGAATGTCCGGCCTAAGAGGAATATTTCCTCAGAGCATTGAATTTTATAAATAAAATAAAATAAATAAGGAGTCAAAAAAAAAAAAATCCAAGACATAGGCAGCCAAAATTATTTCTTTTATTATTGCCGTTCCAAGCTTACGTTTCGGCCACTGGTCTAGGCCATCTTCAGAGCTAAACATATTTTCGTATATTTTATTATAACATGTTATTGTGGCACTTTCTATAAAATATATAATAATATACAGTATTGATTTACAAAGTACATACCCGGAGGCGAGAATAAATGAAAAATATCAGCGACACATATTCGCATGAACGGAGCGCTCATAGGACAACAAAAGAATATTGGTTCATTAGTTAATTTTCACATTAGTTCATGTTTTAACCGAGACGTCGAAACGTCAGCCTGGAACGGCAATAATAAAAGAAATAATTTTGGCTGCCTATGTCTTGGATTTTTTTTTTGACTCCTTAATAATACTTCCAGCCACAAAGACATACCTCATAAAATAAATAAATAAATAAATGGATGGGAAATTCTGCCTAACCCGCCTTATAGTCCAGACGTGGCACCATCCGACTACCACTTGTTTAGATCAATACAGAACGCTCTCACTGGAATACACTTGTTGCTAGAAAGTGGGATGTAGCTTCCGATGGACAATATTTTGAATAGAAATATATCCGTAAAGTACTAGTACTTTTTGGCCGATTTTGTTTAAAAGCCAGTAAGATACCTAACTTAAATATAAAATTTTAACCTCATAGCTAATTTCCTTCATGCTTTAATTTGAACCTCAAAACGTGTATTTCTATCAAAAATGAATCCAATACTAGGAAAGAGAAAGAAAAAAGTACCCAAATCAGGTTATTGTGATGATGAAGGAATTAAAAGAAGAAGAGGAAAGTAACTTATGTCGTCATCGGCTTGTTCAAAGTGTGTTCACTCGTTGGTTGTCGTCTCAAGTTAATAAAGAGAGAGTGAGTGCTGTCTAAAAGTGAAGCAGCAGCAGCAGCAGCAGCTTAAGCCTCTTTGAAGTTTAATGAAATATATTGCTATCATAATGATTCCCTCTCTCTCTCTCTCCGAGGGCGAATTTATTTATTATTCGGAGGGAATTGAATGGATAACTCCGTCTGCCTTTTTATCGCAACTTGTAATGATGATGATGATGATGATATGACATCAATTAATATCGGCAATTTTCATAATCAAAATTAGTACTTTAAAATTTTTTAATTCTGTAGAGATTCAATCAGAATTCGAAGGAATTTAATTAAAAATTATATTATTTGCAACAAATATTGTTACCAGGTGGGCTAAAAAATTCGTAGGCTGACACTAGTATCAAATCCATATTTTTTTTAGTTAGCTCTTAAGGTGGAATTCCGAGCAACGCGACAGAGCGGCAGCGTCAAAAGCGTCACTGCAGCCGCGACAGTGTTTTAGGTAAGGACAATAGGTCGCGTTTGTTTACTGACGCCGCCATCTGTGTCGCAATACTTGAATAGCCTTTCATTTATTTACACATGACATGTTGTGTCGCTCTGCCGCTGCGTCACTGTCGTGGCGTCAGTGACGCTCTGTCGCGTTGCTCGGAATTCCACCTTAACCTTCAAAAGACGCGTGTCTAAATTTGACAGCTGTTGCACAATTAGTATCGGAGTTATAGAATTTTTTGTGAAAGAACTTGTTAATTTGAAAAAAAAAAGGAATTTCGTGTGGTGATAAAGCATTGCTTTTTTGGGGAAAAAAAATACTGTTGAAACAAAGGCTTGATAAACATTATTCGGATTCTGCACCAGCAAAATCAACCGTAGAGAAGTGGTTTGCTAAGTTTAAACGAGGCGAAATGAGCACCGAGGACGATGCACGCAGTGGACGCCCCAAAGAGGCTGTTAAGGACGAAAAAGTCCACAAAATAATTTTTAATAATCGCAAAGTGAAGTTGAGTGAGATAGCTGAGAACCTAAAGATATCAAAGGAACGTGTTGGTCATATCTTGCATGAATATATGGATATATGAGAAAGTGGGTGCCGCGCGAGCTGACAATCGACCAAAAACAACAACAACATCGATGATTTTGGAGCTGTTCAAACGTAATAAATCCGAATTTTTGCGTCGATATGTGACTATGGATGAAACATCATTTCACACCGGAGTCCAATCGACAGTCAGCCGAGTGGACTGTACGTGTTGAACCTGCAAAGACGCAAAAGTCGGCTGGCAAGGTTCTGGCATCAGTATTCTGGGATACTCATGGTATAATATTCATTGACTATCTTAAAAATGGAAAAACCATAAACAGCGTTATTGGAGCGTTTAAAATCGCGAAAAAACGGCCTCATTTGAAAAAGAAAAAAGTGCTGTTTCATCAAGACAATGCACCGTGTTACAAATCGATGGCGAAATTACGTTTCGAATCGCTTCCCCATGATGGTGTTAGTCTAAACACAAAGCAGAAAGATGTGTAGCTTCGGACTTCATCTTTTTCACCTGCACATGAATTGTGAGCCCAATTGTTGCGCTTCCATCCTTCAGTAGACTGAGAATATAAATATCCAAAATAAATACATTCAGACCCTGAATTTTCTGATGATGATGAGGGAATGCTTTCTTTTAAGGTTTTTAGATTTTTTTTTCAAATACCAACAGTTTTCCTTTTTTCCTCCTTCTGTTTAATTTTTCTGATCTATTTTCCCAGTTTGCTTAAAGCCCTTAAAGAGTTTCCCGTCTTGCCCCGGCGTCGCGTTTTTAAGTTATCAAGTTCGATTTTTTTAATCAATCGTAAAATATGCAAACAAACCCTAAAAAACTACACTTTTCATTAGACTATATAGATGTAGTCATAAACTTAACTTATTTGAGCATCAAACAGGAATGATGCAAATATTTCGCTACACAATATTAAATGTTATACTGTACTAAATGCCAAAATCTAAGGGTGCGATTATGTTGGAGCTACGATAAGCGATAAGAGCAGAACGTCAATCAGCTCGCTAGTGGTGTTTACGTTGGAGCTGCGATAATATCAAAGACAAAGCAGGTATCTAAACGTTTAAACAGTTTTTAATCGCTATAAATTGGTATTTGCTTCAAGATATTAATAGAAAACGTGAATATTGGTGTGGATGGAGCTGATCCGAGGTTAAGATTTTGATGTCTGCATAATATTATAATTGACAGATTAAGGTTTTGAACATAACCTCGTATTTTCAAAATATATCTGTCAAAATTCACTATGATTTTAAATAAATATATTTAATATATTTTAACTGTTAAATTTATTAATATATTATGTGAGTATGAATGAGAAAAAAGTGTGAGTGTTAAAAACAAAATGTACCGTACTGTCGGAAACAGAACACAAAAAAGTCTGGTATGACAAGCACAGATCACAACTGCTATTACCGAAGGGACGACCAGTCACACCTGATTTTTGTAATTTGTAGTATTCTAAGCAATTATTGATTTAAAAAAATTTTGTATAATAATATGTATAAATATTACAATGTATATAATGGCAGCTCTAGTCCGAATCACTAAGCGAGAGCGCCTTGATTATTAGGCAACCAAATAAACTCCCAGTCGCTATTCTAGTCTAATAGACACGGCGCTCTGATTTATTTATTTAACACATGCCTAATTTGTTTGAAGGTACATACACCGAGTGTTTCTCAGAAGTCACGGGTCACGGGCAATCACCCTAAATGGCTCTGATTGGTTGTTAATCTAATATTTGATACGATTTCTTGAGTTTTATAAAGTGGAAAAATAAATGCGAAAGAGGGGAGGGGGAGGGCTTTTGTGGTTCGTTTGATCATAGCTCCGAGTTAATTAAGATTTGATTAGTCCGCCCAATTAAGCAGGCAGGCAGCCAATGTGTTCACTACCCCCTCCCCCTCCCCCCTCCATTCCCCTTAATGTTGTTGACTGGAAGGGTGAAAACTTAACAGGCAAATATAACAGAGAAGATCAATCGCCATTGTCAAGCTCTCACTTGAAGATAGCTTATCAATTAATTAAATTAACATTCTCTTAATTGCGTTTAAACGACATCTTATCACGGGTATCCAAAATAATGACTGTATTAAGAATAAGGTGATTTAAAGCACGCAGGAGGCGGTAAAAAAGATCCTTAAAACTTCCACCAAACGGGACGTACCATTGGGAAATAAAACAAAAGCTACATCAAAACACTGAAAGTTCCAAAATGTGTTCAGAGCTAACAAAGAAATATATTCAGGATTTTGGGAGGCGAGCATTCTACCACAAAACCATAAACTACACAGAGAGATAATAACAAAAAGAATATTTTTGGTTTGATCATCTTACAAGGGGAGTGCATAACCTTCATAACACCGATTTGAACGAACATTTTTTTATGTATAGTACTTAATGAAAAACAAATTCTGTTAAAGCGAGAGTACGCACTTCTCAGCGGTTCGTCTAAAAAAAAAAATGTTAAAGATTTTGCCAGCATAAGAGGAGGCAATGGCTAAGCCGGCTAAGCTGAGGATTACGGAGTCCGAAGTCTCAACACGACTCGGGTTCGAATCCAGCTTGCGGCAAATAATTCAAACATCCTGCCGAAGTCTCCTCTTAGGGTAGGTAGGGGAATAGCCCCACCGTGGTATCACAAAGGGCCAAATTGGCCTAAGTGTGTTCCCTCTCTGGGAACGGCCACTTCAACCTAACCTTGCCAGCATAACATTTACAAAAGCCGCGATGGGTAGATCGGTAGCGTTCATTCTTTTTCTATCATTTTTAATCATAACAAATCTGTTACATTCATCGAGTAAATCTTGAAATTTTATATTGGTTTCTGTCTCCATCTTCGCAATCAATCTCGTACGAATCTCGGCATCCCCTTTGGCTTGTAACCCGGAAACTAAAAATTAAGCATTTAAATTGTTCAATGTCTAACTTTTTCTCACAATGAGAATTTACCAGTGCTCCAAATGATTTGAAGTCTTGGTTTTGTTCTCTAAATAATTTAAAACATTAAAAATTGATGTGGACTTACCAAAATGTTTGATTAAAAGTGAAACCGTTTCTTCATATTTATACTCATTTGGTTTCTTGGGAAGAATTAAATCTCTATAACGTCTAAAACATGTATTACTTAGCTTGCTGATTAATAAACGAACTTTTGCAGCATCATCCAGACGAGCTCCAGCAATTTCAATCTTGCAAACCATCTGTTTGGTCACTTTCTGGATTAAAATTAAATTCATTTATTCTCATCGCTAGAGAATTTATTAATTTTTCATTCTCGTTCGTTTGCGCGTTGTAAACTTGTTGAAGCATTCGCTGAACATCTCATATTTTTTCCATTTTCAGATAATTTAATTAAATTATGTTATAATCGGTGGCCGATATACGCATAAAATAATATAAAAAGAATTAGACGTAATTATAAAATATAACATTGATTTTAATTCTTTAATTAATAACAAAACAACAATCGCTAATAATCAACTAATTAATGAATAGGATCGGCCAGCTGGATCCAACAATAAGGATTCTTGGTGACATCGATATGTTATGGAATGTGATCCTATTGGGAGTTTTTAAGAAAAGGTATCATGAGCACCTAATAGACAGAAGTGGACTGGATGGATAGATTAAGCACTACTTTCTTTTTATATATAAAATTTTCTTATTGCAGATCTTCAAGAGGAACGTCGACAGCTTCTAGAATCGGTCGGTCCTGATTTACAAGCAGAATTTGATCACATGGGTTTAGAGGTAATATATATATACTCTTTGACTCCTCGTTAACCAAGTTATAATTTTAACCTTGAACGGGAAAGGGGACAAGCAAGCCACAATATAATTGGTCCCATTAAGTGAGTGATGTGCTTGCTATTTGCTTTTGATTCGTTCGCTAATAGATTGTCAATTCAATTAAATTGCTAATAAAGGAAATCGTTTTACAAGCTATCTATCTACTTGATAGGCAATATTAATTTATTTAATAACGAAAATCTAATTATTTTGAGAGAGAGGTCTTATTTCCCAATGACGTCACTAAATAATATTATTATTTGTTTTTCGTTTCGGTTACTCATACTGTGACCTTCATCAGGTGATATATGTGTTTGTTTGTTGTCAGGTACAACTTGTGGATATGCATTATGGATCGAATCCAGATGCGGCACCTGATCCATGGATTAACGAACTTCATTTACAAGAAATTCAAAATTGTTGGACAGTCTCGAGAGGATGCTTTTTTATTGTAAGTACAAAGTGTATTTTATACTAGCCAGCGACGCCCGCCTTCGGCGGACCCTCGCCTTTCTTCTTCATTATGAAAAGAAAATTATTATTATTATTCCATTCCAATCCAGTGCCTGCTTGAGGATTTGTTTACATTCATGGAATACACAAATGAAAAGAATACATAAATATTTCTCTATACATTTCCTATGGGAGAAATCGTAACTTGTAAGAATTAAGAATTCAAAAAGTTAAAGGAATTTCGGGATGAAAATAAATTCCTGTAATCCCGAGTAGGTCCTCTTTATCCATATAAAATTTCATTTCAAAATTCCAACGGGAAGTTGCTTAAATAAAGCGTGACAGACGGACAGAACATACGGACATTAGCGAATTATATATTTTTTTTATTAATGCTTTTGAGGTTTGTATTATTATTATTATTTATATTTTTTGAGTTTTTAATTATTTATTTAAAATATAAATATTGTAGATAGGTTAGACTTCTGCAGTCGTTTTCAAGTACTATGCAGCCGGAAGCTCAAGCGAACTAACCTCTAAGGGACATATACGTGTAGTTAGCAGCTTTTTAAATATTTATACGAGGGCGGTCCGATAAGTACTTAGCATCACCGCCTGATGGCGCCAGTATCCCAAAAGAGCAATTTTCTATCTTGTAGTACTTCTCTTAGACGGCTACTGTGGTGTTTTGTTTAAAAAAGTGCTCTTCCACCATGATAACACACCTCCGCCCTCGCCATGGCTAAATTGCCCGCATCCACCGTATTCTCCAGATTTGGCCCCGTGCGACCTTTTTGTTTCCAAACTTGAAAAAGTCACTCGCCGGGCAGAAATTTGAGCCGAATGAGGGGGTCATCGCCGCCACTGAGGCCTACTTTGATGAGAAAACGGGTTAAAGAAGTTGGAGCATCACTGGGTCAAGTATATCGAACGGATAAATCGCCACAATTTTTGTTTTCCTTTTGTAGGCTAACAAGTTGTAAGTAAATACTTATAGGACCACCCTCGTATAAATAAATAAAAATTATTGAACCAGCTTTGTTTTTCTAGAGGACAAAATATTTCTTTAATGAGATAAAAATGTCACATCTCAAGACTCAAGACGTCAAATTTGGCACTTTAAGATGAAAAAAGCAGTGGATGGATGTCCATTAAGGAATTCCCGTCCACTTTTGTCTCACCTTGCTGATCTACTTATAGACCACATCCATCAGTGCTGAATTTATAACAAAATTCACTCAATAGCATCATTTAAAATGGAATAGATAAGAAGTGTGAAGGATACCGAAATGTCAAGAGCATAAAAAAACTTGTTCATTTCATTTCTCTGATAATAAAAAAAAAGAATATTAAAAAAAAAAAAAAATTTAATATTTATTTTATTATTGAGAGAAAGATTCTTCTCCTCATTAAACAAAGAAAAAATTGGAATGGAATGTTTAATCATACAAAGTCAAAGTCAACAAAATATAAAAAATAAAAAATAAAAAAATCTAATGAATAATTCAAAAAAAAAAAAAAAACACATTAAGTTTAAAAATATGGGATAATAATAAAAAAAAAATACTGCTGTGGTCACCATAAAACCTAAAATTAATTTCTGAAAATTCATTAAAATAAATGCGTTAAAATTTATCTACATCCTACCAATACCCAGATAGCTTGTAATATTGCAGCTATATTGCCCATCTTGCTCAATATTTCAGCAACATTGCTGCAATATTGCAGCTCAAACGTCAATATTGCAGGTTTTTGGAGTTTAGGCTTTCACAGTTATTATCATTAATACAAAAATTAGATTTTCAGTTTAACTTTGGTTTATTTGTAAAAATTACAACGTTTCGGTCACTCATTCTGTGGCCTTCTTCAGGTACAATTCAGCTAAGATCCACAGATGTAATAGCCTTTATAATCTTAGCTGAATTGCGAACACAATAAAATATTATTATTATTATTGGCCTAAGTGTGTTCCCCCTCTGGGAACGGTCACTTCAACCTAACATAAAGGGTGTTATTTTCAAAATTAAATAAAATTTATTTCCAAGAAATGTGAGAAGAAATAACAAAAGTTATTACTCTAGTGACTTTTGGGCCACCCTCTATTTACGGCAAACTGGACTTGAACTTTGAATTCCGCCGTCTATAATCATGAATAAAACACCTGTATTTTGTATATAATTTATTCATATACTAACCTCTCTAAGTTCATTTACTTTTCATAAAATTAATTAGATCCTTGTGGTCTTGATACATAGAGAATTAATTGAATATACCAAAGCAAGCTGACTGTTATAATAATAGTCGAAGACAAAAGAGCAAGCAAGCACCTTGTAGGATTTCTGAAAACAATACAAACGTTGCAATAATTAATAAGCTTATATGTATGGGTATGTATGCAGAGATTAATAACAAAAGGTGTTAAATTCTAACTTGATTCCTCAAAGTGAACAAAGGGAATAAGCTTTTTTCCAGACCATCAACTTTATTTTCCCCAACCATTTATTGGACCATTTGACTTGATTAAAAAAAAAAACAAAATAACCAACTGGTGTGATCAAGTAACTACACCACACCATTTCACCTCAATTCGTAATAAATTGCTCCAAGGTATGAAAATGAGCAGGGGGAAAAAATGGGCAAATATTGATTTTTCAATTCTCCTTTCTTTTTTTCTTATTCACTCACTGATTACATCGAAAGTCAATTATCTTTCATCTAATTTTAGAAATATTGATTTTGAACAATTAAAAAAAAAAAGAAAGAAATTGAATACCTAAATAAGGAAACTAATTTGTTATGTAACGAAAAATTTCTTCTACGGTCTTTAAATAAATCAGAAAGTTTCAAAATAAATAATCCACAAACTCTTTGTTCATTGTTAAGTTAGTATTTGGTTCTATAACTTGATATCATTAACTTTCACATTTCAAAAAAATAAACTTAGAAAAGTTGACTGACATCATTTCCAGAGTAGGATTAGTTTTCTTAGAATAATCCGACTGCATTTAAGTTGGAATGTTTGATTGTTTGTTTGTTGTTCTAGAGTCTACTCGGTGGCGATTATGAATCACAATCTTTACCTTTACGCCTATCAGCATCGTTCATGGACCAGGTGGAGATAAAATTGAAAGAAATCTGTGTAGATGCCACACCATTGACTTGTCTTTATCAGAAGAATTCTGATGAGGATTCATGGGATCTTGTCAAAAAAGAGAAGTGAGTAAATAGCAGCCGCGCTCCCTCATAAACATTCCACAAATACCTCTTTGTCTCATACCAATGAAAGACATTCCAAATATAATCGATTTATGTTCAAAATCAGATATTGTCTTTAGTCTTTATATCTGATTTGAAATTCACAATATATATCAAATGATGACTATAAATTAGGATTACATTAAAGATTAGAGGGGGGAAACTCCACTGGGAGATCTAATAGTTAGAAGATACTTGTTGACGTTAGGTTTGAAAGTTTGGAGATTGTAGGTTTTGGGAAAAATAAAGGCAGGAAGCTTTGTTCCGATTGCGAGAGGTCATGGTGACAAAGGAAGCCTGGAATTGACAAGTTCTACTATTAGACGTAAGATTAACTGCATAGGGAAATTGGAACGATGGCTCTGTTTCGGACATATGCGGGTTGGAATGATGTCAGAGCATAATATCTAATAGTGACAGTGCAGTGACGCTTTTATGTTCTAATGGCTGAAGTGATGTAATAAGAGACTCACTAGTATCCAGAGAAGAGAGAGCGTCCTTTGACACTACTCTCTAGAGGTAGAAACTCGAGAAGGTTAGAGGTTACTGGGGAGAGAAGTAACGGTTAGATTTGAAGATAACCCAAATAATTCTAACTTAATTCAGCAAAGAATTAATAATACAACAAAAGCAGTGGAATGTGATGGTCTAAATATCTTGTGCATTTTACAACTCTACTATACAAGGGCCTGGAAGTTCGAATAGCGATTAGAAACTATAGTTTTGTTCCAACGGAATTTGAAGGTCTCTTTCCGATCATTTTCTTAAGAAGAAGGGATCTTGTTCAAATAAAACTGTAAGAAAGAAAGAAGAAACTATTTTCCTGTTACTAAGTTTTTGGAGAACTACTTTGATGTTACAAAATAGATTATATTTAGTAAATGGGTAAATATTAGAAAAAAATAAGTTTCTGTTCAAAAATGGACTCAAACGTTATCGGTGACCAGAAACTCTCCTTATCAGATGGATTGCAAATTAATCCAATTCTGCTGGATAAATTAAGGAAAGTTTTCAGGAAAAGGTCATTTGATTGTTTTTTTTTTTTTAATATTACAATTAAATTTCTCTCATTATTATGTTTTAATTTATCTCGCGTTTTATATGCAAACAAAAACTAACTGTTAAATTTATGTATGATTGTTTAAAATGAATAACGAGAACAAAGCGAGTGCTGTTGACAGTTGGGATAATGGAAAAAGGAAAAAAAAGCAAACAAATACCTCCTACTCTTGTCATTTCCTCCCACTAAAACTTTCTAACTTGTATCAAACTATCCGGTTGCATGTTTTGAGATTTAATTTGTTCTCTCTTCCTCAGAATCAATAGAGAATAAATTGAATTTGATCGATCAATCAAATCCTTTAAACCTAACGACATTCTTATTGTTAGTAATACCAATGAATGCTAAAGACAAGGTCACTCGTCCAACTAAGGAACTAATAAACTGTGGCTTTCTAAAAATATTCCACTCACAGGTAAGAACAAAATTCCAAAAAGAGATAAAAAAAAATTTAATTAAATTCATTTGATAAAATATTTAATTAAATGGAGTTGAAAGTCATTTAGAATTCAGTTCCGTTCTTGATATCTTACAATCTCAAATAAAAAGATTCTTTACGCCAACAAGTGTCTGTCCTACTCTAAAAACTAATAGAGCAAGAGCCAGCGACGGCCAGACCTTCGTTATTTTATAAAAAGCTGAAAGTTTTTCTATGTATGTCCCCAATATAGGTAAGAATAATCCCCAACTATGAAACTTGGGTCGTGGTGGTTTTGGCAGATAACAGATAGTAACGGTGTAGAAATTTGTATCTCAAATTCGTTATAGT
>JAKCPI010004269.1:0-89892 GCA_023213315.1 Euborellia annulipes | reverse complement strand
TTTTATTAAGTGAAATTGTAATTAAATAATGTATCTGGAATGTCAGACAATAACTTGAATTGAATTGAATTGAATTGAATTGTCTGGTCTGTGTGTCTGTCTGTGAACAAAAATATCTCAAGAAGGAAAAGAGCTAGGAGTGTTGAAATTTTATATTTAAGTTTGAGGCACCTCCATGTGACATGACACCAAGCTTTGGAACAAAATCGACTAAAGCAGTACTAGTACTTTACTGATGGACTTCTTTCAGTTTTTTTTCGATTTTCTCAAAATTTGCTCCTAACTGATTTTTTTTTAAATTCAAAAAATCAATTATTTTTTAAGATTCTTCTTTAAAAATGGTATATCTCTCATTTTGTGACTGAAATCTCTGAAGTTACTTCACTTTACTCTTAAAATCCGCTAGAAAAGATAGGAGAAAATGGTTGCTCACTGGGTAAACAAAATATAAACATTTTGCCATACTTATAAATTTTACTATCTTGAAAAAATCGAACATACCAAAATGTCGGAAACTAAATACATGTCGACACTAAAAAATCCGGCGTGACAGCACAAAGTACACAACTTTCGATTACCGAAGGTAAGAAAGTTAAATCCAGTGCCAGTCACACCAGATTTTTTTTTTATAATATATATTTAAGGTACTGGCCGAAATGTTTCGGTGGAAACAAAGGCCTTATATATTTATGTAATAATAATAATAAATAATTCCATATTCATATTATTAAGAATTAAATAATATGCATTTCTGATTGACTTTTTGAATAATTTCCTAGATCAAAAATTCTTTGCACATTTTAATAACAAATTTTAATTCCGTTTTAACAAATAACTAACGTTTTGTTTGGCATTCAAATATTTGACTTTATATATATTTTTTATTTCTTAATAGTGAATGCAAATTATCATTGTTTAATTATTGACTTATTCTACTGAATAATAATATTTAAAGAGTAATAATCATTTCAAATGAATAAACATTTCGAAAAATAAAGAATTAATTAATAATACTCCTTTCTCAATATATGTCGTATTAGTATTAATGGGTATCGAAATATCAGGATATTGAACTCATTTGGGGAAAATAATAAATAATTTTTATTTTGTTTTTCCCCATCCTGCACCCTTGCCGAAAAATTAGCGTGTTTGAGGAGTTTCGGTCTACATTTCTCTCGGCATCACTTATTAAGCTTCAATTAATGGGTATCGTCTAGTCTATGATGCCGAAAAGACTTTGAAAAAAAAAAATCGAATTTAAAGAATATTTTTATCTTCATTGTATCTGTATTTTTGAGATTGCCATGTTAAGACAAATGCAACAGATAGAAGGAACAAAAATTTGGCACTGTACAGTCTGGGTAAAGTGAGAGTCTGGATAAAGGAGAAGAAAAAATGTCATTTTTAGCTCAGGTAACTTGTGGTTGCCACAAGATGTGATCCCTGAAATGAATGAATCATCTATTTATAAAAAAAATTTAAAAGTTTTTGGGGGGTTTTCCAATTTTTTTTGTAAAATAAGTGCATATCTTACTGAAATGTTTTCTAATCAATCATCTTTTTTCTTTTTGTTACAGACGTGTTACGAGATGGAACGATACCTGAAAGATGAACCAAAACCTAACAAATGCTGTCAACCCGCAACGGAACTTACAAGTCCAGCGTGGAACCTCACACTAGACGCATTATCGTTCAACACAGAAACGGAATGGGAGTATTCTTTAATTGTACAAGAAGAAGAAGATGAAGAAACAGCGCCGGCAACAGCGCGGACAGCACGCTCACTTACGCTAACACCACCATCAAGCCCGGAAAGTGGCCAACATAGTAGCTCAAGTCGCTCCTCTGTTGCAAGTCAAGCCTCTCTCGGTAGTCAAGGTGAAGGTTTATTAAGAATCGCAGCAGTGACAGCACCATCAGCGTCAGCACCAACACCAGCACCAGCCGCGGCGGCCGTGGGAGCCACATCACCACGGGCGGCCACAACACCAGCCGCTGCGGCTCGTATAGCGCCGCGCGGTGCCGCACTCCGACTTGCTGCGACAGCCGCCACCGCAGCTGTAACACCCGCTACAACAGTATTGGCGGCTACCCCAGCCGCATCACCACCCCCACCTCCGGCTGCAACACCAGTCGCCCGACACTCCAGCCATGCGAGACACGACCATTCGCCTGATTCGAAACGTAGAACGCATAAGTGTCAGTTCACCGGCTGCAAAAAGTCTACACAAAGAGCTCACATCTCAAATCACACCAACGCACGCATACAGGTCAGTTCTTTTTCTTCTTTTCCCTTTTTTTTTTAAGTTCTTCGGGACCAAATCGATGACATAGAAAAATAAATGGCAGAAGCTAGAGATGAATTTGTAGTTTTATCAAATATTTACACTTTATATAAAAAGGAATTAAAATAAATTCAATATCTGATGTTTTGATCTTTTTCAGAGATGTTTTAGCGTCTATAGTTGTGACAAATAATTATATTTTTACAACACAGGCACTTGGATTATTTTAATATAATTTATTTTTTTTTACTGGTATATATAAATTTTCAATCGATATTTTAATAAACATAATAAAAAGTAGTAAACGTACTCTAAGCCTATCTCTTCATTAGAATCCCCAAAATCAATTTTAAAAAATTTTTAAATTTAAAAATTATTAAAAAAAAAAAATATTATAATTAATTTTTCCCCCCCCAAAAAAATTTTATATACGCCCCTATTAAATAGATATTTTTAATGAAAATTTTTATTGTTTGTGTAAGGGAAGTAAAAGTATGGTTCATTAAAATAATTAAAACTTGTAGATTTTTTTCCGCATCTTAGGCCTTATAGATTTTAGACGATAAACTAATAATAAGATAAATATTTGAGTTCAGGGATATTTATTTAAACCATTTGATATTCGAATGATTTAAATAAATATTTAAACCGTTTGGTATTCGAATGATTTAAATAAATTCATCGGACTGCCTGGAGGTCAGAATCCACTCCTCTTGGCTTTTAGATTGTCAATTTGTCAATATCTATAACTTCGACAGACTAGGTCCCACTGGCTGCTGCCGAAGAAGGGTTACCCGGGTAGTTAATAATATAATTTCTTAAATATTATTTTTAATTCTGGATTTGATGCCGAAATTATTCCAAAATATAGACTATTTATTTTTAGGAAAATTATAAAGAATTCTAGCCTTTTCTAATTCTACATGTATTCTTTTTTCTCCAGTGGGAGGGGGGGACTTCGAGAACTTGACAGACGGACTCTTCTATTAAATAAATTGATTTTTTTTTATAACTAATATATTTAATTTAAATTTAATTAGAAATAGTGCTTCTAAATCGTTAATGAAATAATTAAATTCTATTTCATCTCTTTTCTCAAATAAAAAAAAAAAAAATTATCTTTCCATTTCACATCCAATGATGAGGACAACGTTTGGTCTGACCCAAATAGTTCCTGGAAATTTATCCATTCATGAAAAAAAGTATTTGATTAGATTTATTAAGAAATAAAACAATTTCATTTACAAATTATTATCTTCGCGTTAAAAATAATTTAGAGAACTTACTTAATTAAGCATTAGACTTCAAACGGGAGATCCAGTATAGGAATGAAATAAAAAAAATCTGATAAAATTTTAGAGAAGGATTAGCGTTAATGATTATTTGTTTTTTACAATAGAAATTCGAAATATCAATAGAATTTAACCATTTGAAATTGATTATAAAGAATGATATTTATTTGTATTGCTCCGGAGAGGCTACACCAACCTAAAATGGAACTCTAGTGAATTCAAATTGAATTGAAAAGGAAATCATAAATTGGAGTGTTTGAAAGAGCCCAACACTTTAGGGATAAATTTAAATTGGTAAAATATATACATCGAAATGTTCAAACTCTATTGTTATATTATTTATGAGATTAAGAGAGAAGAAAAAAAGTGAAAAGATTTTTTTTTCACATCATTAAATTTTTAAAAACTTTCAATTAAAAATATTTTGTATCAACTAACGATTTGCGACTTGATTCTTCTAACTAATTCCCTTCTCATTAGGGGAGGAGGAACAATATCATAATTAATTAATTAGGTAATTATAAACCTCCCTTTGTTACAAAACTACAAATTAAATAATATCAATCACATTTAGATCAGTGATAGATCAAAGAGAGTCGTTATATCGGATATTGGTCAGATGAATATCATCATTACGTCACATACATAAACCATCAATACCATCACCCTTTCCTTTATATTGGTATATTATTTGATTCTTATTGATTGGATGTAAAAATTATAACGACGTAATCATAGTTGACAATTGTGTTAAAAAAAAAAATGAAATGAAAAATATATGTAGGCCTATATTTTCTATAGCAACCCACAATTTTCAATGAACATATTTGAAATTAAGTACACATATAGTATTTGAAACGACTAGGTAAACATCTTGAATTCTAATATATCGGTGGACCCTAAATATAACGCCTGAATAGTGGCGAAAGTCAGAAAATACAATTTTTGAGTTAATCCTACCAAATGTTGTTAAAACGTCTTCTCTTTTGAGTGCCAAACTGCATATTTCGACACAAAAAATCTGGTATGATAAGCACGGAACACAACTTTCAATTACCGAAAGTAAGAGAAAGTTGTGTGCTGTGCAACCATAATAGCATATTTTTCTAAATTATTTGGTAGCCAATATAATTTAGAAATCTCACAGCTTGTGAAAACGAACTTCTAGCTCCGATATAGAGCCTATTTATTAAAATTTACATAAGATTACCTAGGATCTGAACCAAGGGCGAATACAAGGGAGGGGGGGGTAAAGGGGGTAATTAATTACCCCCTCGAGATTTGAAAAAATACCTTTTTTTCGAAAAAAAAAATTTATTTTTAATGTAAAATTTTAAAAATTAATACTTAAAAATTTGATTTGTATTTATATTCTGGCCAACAAGTACAGAATGCGCCTTTAAATTACCGAAATTAAGAAAAAATAGTGTGCTGTGCGACGAGTCACACCAGATTACCCCCCCCTCCCCGAGAAACACCTCTGGATCCGCCCTTGATCTGAACCCACTACTCTTGGGTTTTAAGATTACTTTATTGAATGACATTGTCCCTTTCTTGAACCTATCGGAGAGAGGGGTTATTTTGTTTTTTGCCCTTTCGGCTACTGAAGTCATAATATTTTTATACATTTATTTGAAATAACATTCCAATACCTACCGGGATATGTTTTAAGTTAAAATGGTTACGGGATAATTACCATTGATTTTTTCTAATGGCCTCTGATGCCAAAAACGAAAAAAATTTTAATTCATCTTTTAAGTAAAATGCAAAACGTTAATGCCGTGTTGCAAGAAAACAGTTCTGTAAATATTTAAAAGGCTGTTAGTAAACATCGCTTTGGGCTTTAAAATTATAGGCGGTTGCTAAAGCAACTTTAGAGGAACCTTTAACTATTCCCTACTGTTAATATATATAGATAGATGCAAAACGATTGGGCCACCGAAAATGACAGCTTTCTATGTAGTTGGCCATTTGACCGCAAGGGCGCGTTGTCAAATTGTATAATTTATAAAATTATAAAATAAATAAAAATATTAATTATATTTGTATTCTTTAAATTTTAATTGTTAATATTAGGTTACAAAACAAAAAATGTTTAAATATTTAAATATCGTAAAATAAAAATAATAAATACGTTGTTAGCTCTGACTGTCAGATGTTAAATTATAAAGAAACTGGGAATATACTATAACCTCACTTTTTCTGTTGGTCGGATGAATATCTATAATAATTAATAATATCGCTTAATACGTTTCATAAACTAAAGAAAACTCAATTAAATTAATGTATTTCTATCTTACCTCTCTCGCGTGATAATATAGTCCCTAAATTATTGTTTATTTCATTGAAACAAATCAGGTTAGTGGATACTTTATAGTTTAAAGCTCCGAATTTCAACCTTTAGTTTAAATACAGCTTTTACGAACCAATCACCTTTAAATACGTTCTTGCAACGCAAAATTATTTAGCGGAAGGTTTAAAGCACCATAAGCGTTTAAGGAACCGTTAAATACGTTCTTGCAACCCGGCATAAGTGTTCAAAAGAGTGAAAAACACAAAAAATCAATCTGAATGTACCCGGGGTATACATTTTAAAATTTTTTATCTTTTTCTTTTTTTTTTTTTTAATTAAATTTTAATTTATAAATATATACAATTGTAATAATAATAGCGTCCACATTTCCAAATGCAAATTGAGCCTAGCAGTTGAATATGCTAGGGTTTGCAATTTAATACCTGCTCACTGTATATGATCTGTCCAGAGCCATTTGGCCAAAGCTTGAGAAGCTATTGTGTTGCCATCAGACTAGCATTAGGGCATGTCTTTACATTTACATAAGCCTCGCTTTGCAATTGCTGTCTGGGAGGACCGTTGGGTTTGGGTGTTGGTGAGAACCGCCCTTTTGCACCCCTTAGTTATTTATCGTCTTCAGGGCGGAATGCACACCCCCCTCACTAATTACAAGTTCGGCGTCGCAGCTTTGTTTTTGCTTTTACTAAACTAGATGCTCTCACTCCACTTTTTCATAAGGTTCAAGCTTACACTTTCTTGCACCTCAATACCAATTACAATTATTCAATTAACATGAATTCTAAGAGCGAATTTTCTTTTAATTTATTTTTGTTTGTTATGTTTAAAAATAAAGAAAGCCTCTTTTTCAATTAATAGAGGTTGCAAATAATTAACCTCTTCCTGCTTGTTCCTATAAAGATTGAGTCAAATAAAGCTTAAATGAATAGCTTAAGGGAAGTTCACTTTTTTTATTTTTCAAAAAAAGGCAAAGAAATCGATTTGCGGAGGTTTATTTACTTTAAGCTTTTTATAAAGGATTTGTCAAGAGAATGTCTTAATAATTGTTCTTTGATTTTAATATATTTTTTTTTTTTTAAATAGTTCCAATAAAAGAAAAAAAAATCAATTCAAATTAATTTATTCTTTAAATGTTTTGGTTATTTTTAACATTTGTTTTTACTAAAATGTTTACGGAGTATCGTTTCAATTTTAGAGATGTTTTCATAGGGTGCGGCTCTTGAATCACCTTTGATCAATCGTGCGCGCAATGTTTGAGCAGACAATAGCCAGGTTTTCTGTTTGATTCGCTGTCGTTTATCCTGTCTCTCATCGGTCGATGGATCTTACTTCCCTGTCTCTCCCCATACACCCTTAGGTCTCTATTCTTCGTCCGGTTTGATAGCGGATTACTGATCTACCCAGTCTCTCCCACCTCTTCTTTATACCATTGCTACTTTACCGCCTCATCGAATTTTGGACAGCCGCGATCTTAAAAAAAAAAAAAAAAGCTAAACGTGCGTGTGTTTTTTTTTTTATATTAATATAGTTGTTTATTTGAACATACTTCTATATACTGTATTTATTAAATTGATAATAGAAAATATACAACCACTATTTTCTTTTCCCCCTTCAAATATATTTACCGAGTGACATACACAAACCCCCCGTTGCAGAACTAGTCCATTTCACGAATACTTGACGACGCGCGATGTTTGCACTCATCCCGTGTACCCTTCAACCAACTACACTCTCGACACAATTAGCGACGGAATGTTAATGAATGCTCCAGAGTATAAATCCCAGATTAAACCCTCTTGGAGTTTGCAGGATGGCAAGAAAAACGTTTAATTCGAACCGCCGTTGCTCTGGTATGAGTTAGAACGTTGGACCTATTTCCGACGTTAAAGGACCTCCCATTTAACTATAAAACCTTCAAGTTACCTCACAACGCTTGGAAATTGTGTTCGGCTGGGTACATGTATGAACCTCTGTTTATTTTGACTTTCTATTAATCTGCTTACCTAAACCAGGAAATTACAAATTTAGATAAGTAAATTTTATTATCAGAACCTTTCATGAAAACGGATATTCTGCATTTATGGGAGGGGGGTCTGGAATGAAAAACAATGTCCCGAGGTGCAGTGACGCGAGCACCGATGACCATGGGACAGTTGCAATGTTTATCGTGCGTAGAGCATCAAGCCAATACACGCGTGTGGAGCACATCATATTGGCGTAACGAATAGAGAGTATGCGAGCTAATATTCGCGCATGTATGCGTCTGACCCATCCCTGAACATACCCCTTGTGCCCTGGGCTGGTCAAGGGGGAGGCTGGGCTGTCTGCCGGCTCTCTGATAAGCGACCCAGCCTAGCGTGGCAATGATAAGCCTATACTATCCAGGTCCGGACTCAACTCTCTCCAACGAAGCAATTAGCTAGAGCTCGTCTCAACTGCGACATGTTTCAAGCCATGCTTTTTAACCACCACGGGACGAGTTTCTTATCCCCAAAGTAATTAATGTTTGAACTAAATGATTAGTGATTAAATTATTCTGGTCAAGGGAGTTAAGTACTTTGGCTATGAGTATACTCACAGTTAAAGTAAATATTAATTATAGATAAAGAGTAAGTATAAGAATTTTCTGTCAATAAATAGGCATCTGGTTACGATTACAGGGTAAGAATTTCTAACTCGGATCCCTCCCTCCGAGTGTAACAACTTTCTAGGTAACTTTACGTTAACTCAATAAGACAAACATTCGACCGCTCGTTTCCAAGTTGCCATCCCAACATTTTCTTGAAATTCCATTAACTGTACGTGATGCAAATACAAAAATAAATTATATCAAATAGGTTTGTCAAATTTTCATTTGTCATTTAGATCAAACCTTACTGATCCATATTTTTATATAAAATATAAAATCATCAAATTTAATGTTACTTGATGGCTTAAAAGCTAAGATATAACCCAAGTTAAAATTATATTATCTCTTTTTTTTTGGCAACTATGTTTTTTTTTTCCTCTCTCATCTTGAAAATAAAAAAAAGAGAGTGCCTACTTTAGTTACCTGTACTAGCCTTCCTTTACACTCACTCCCTCCCACTTCTAACTAAACTAATTGGTGCTTGAGACTTGAAGTGAAATACTTGCATTAGACCAATTTACGAGCCTCCCTGGTTTCCACAGACGTCGGCCGCTTCATGGCACGTTAATTGTAAATACTTGTTAATTGCGCTTAATGGTAGCAATTTAGATCGACAAGAGGGTCAAGTAAAAGACTAAATCAAAAAATCCCTTTTCAATTTATTTTCCTGGAAAAGATTATCGCAATTGGGCCTATTTTATAGAAACACAAACTTACAAAAGCAAATAATAATAACAAGAAAATAGCTAATTATTAATATTGATGAAATGAATTTATTAATTAAACAATTGTTTTTTTTTTAACTTTGGCCCATATTTTTGACCGCTGGAAGATAAATTTTTTTTTAAACTATTTTTCAAATAATTAAATAAACATTCTATTTATATAATGCGCTAATGTCCGTCTGTCTGTCTGTTATGCTCTATTTGGGCAACTTCCCGATGGAATTTCGAAACCAAATTTTTTATGCTTAAAGAGGACCTTGCAGGGATTACACGAAAATTATTTTCATCCTATAACTTCCTATAACTTTTTGAGTTATTAATTCCTAAAGTTATGATTTCTCCTATAGGGAATGTATAGAGAAATAATTATGTATTCTTTGCATTTCTGTATTCTATGAATGTAAACCCTCAAGCAGGCACTGGATTGGAATATATAATGATAATTTTTTCCTGCCCTCGGGCTTGATGTAATTGGTAGCGAGCCTGCCTTGTATACCAAGGGTGAGGGTTCGAATCCCAGGCAGTCGGTTATTTTATTAAAGCCATTTGGATTCATGATAGGTAAAAAAAAAATCAAGAGCCGCAAGAATTTAAAAACGTGCTCCATCGCTAGAGAGTCTTAAAAAAGATTTTAATAAATATTTTATGTATATTCTTGATCAATTCTAGTTAAAAAACACTGCAATCTATTTTTTTTTCAAAATGCTTAAAACATTAACATTTTGATCTACCTATTATTCTTTCTGCTTTTGTAGTTGATTCATTTTTATGTAAATGCGCAATACCATATTTTCCTAAGGGAGAACTTTTTTCCCTCAACATCAATAAATCCGGCGTTACTGCATGGAAATCATAGCATCATTAAGATAAAACAATGTAATAAGCGCAATCTAATTTCTCTTCACATCATCTCTTCTTTTGAATAATATATCGAAATATATCATTGATAAACAAAACTATTTTTCATTTGTAAGAGTAAAGCGGGGCCCGCGAGCCTCAGATAATAATAAAATGTTGTTCCTTTTCGTTACTGACGTCAAACAAGAAATTCAATAATTCTCTTTTCTGACATTGATCCAAGTTAGAAATCTTGTCTACTTCTCTTCTCTTTTCTCTGCTCTTCTATTTTTAAGCGCCAAGTTTCATTAAATTTTGAAACAAAACGTCTAAGGAATTTAATTATTCACGGAACATATTAAAAGGACATCATTTTTATTATCATTAGTTCCACTGTCAAAAGTGCTTGCAAGTAATTCTAATTGGCCTTTTTAAGAAATAAAGTACCGTTTCAAAGAGGGCCGAGATCCAAATGAGATGTGTCGCCCAGAGCCAATCATGATAAGAGCAGACGGGGGTGGATGAGTTGTGGAATGGGATGGTGGGGTTGGAGCACGTGAAAGAAAGTAATTGCTTCACGCTTGCGAGATGGGGGCGGAGGCCAATTAGACGACTGGACCGGGAAGGTTGAGCTGACATTGAGAGATAGGAGATGGGGGGAGCAGGGTTTTGATTGATAAGCCAGCCGAGTAATTGATTTGTGCTCAATTGTATCACCATTTACAGATAAATATTTTTTTTTTCTTAGCTTTCATGTAAAAATATATAACTTATGTAAATAAATATAATCCCTTAAGTAAATGTGCTTGGGTAATTAATTAAAGCTTTCTAATTACGAGAATAGTAGTAAGTTGAAGGGAATAGACAGACTTAAAAAGAGAAAAATAAATGGTCGCTTAGAGGGTGAAATATTAGTAGCTGTTCGATCTCTGAAATGTAGGAAACCTAAATTTCCAATATATTGTATTTTCGATTCAGGTGAGGAATTGTGAAATTTACTAATAGATTTTTTTTTAACACTCACACTTTTTTCTCATTTTTTTTTTTTTTTTAACATTCACACTTTTTTCTCATTCACACTCACATTCACACAGTCTTTTCGGCAACTGAGGCCATTTAAGACTTTTTACGATAATCAGTATGTTTAATATATCAATTGGGGGGTCCAGGCATTTTTATTTAAGTCATTTGGTATCCAAATGCACTTTTTTCTCATTCACATTCACACTCGCACACACACACTCACACAATCTTTTCGGCAACTTAGGCCTTATAAGACTAACAAGTAAGACTTTGACGATAATTATATTAATATTATATACCTAGTATATTTCTTAAATAAAATCATCAGACTACCTGGGATCCGAACCCGGGGCCCTTGGTATTCAAGGCCAGCACGCAGCTAACCCCTACACCAGCCCTCGGGCTTGGCGGATACCAAATGGCTTAAATAAGAATGCCTGGACCCCAATATATATATTTTCATAATAACGGTTATCGTTTAAAGTCTTAAATGGCCTAAGTTGCCGAAAGGACTGTGTGTATGTTTGTGTGAATGTGAGTGTGATTGGGAAAAAAAGTGTGAGGGTTTAAAAAAAAAATTCCCTCGGGCTACTAATAGATTTGCAGAAACAATTAAGTGAAATATTATATTTGCCCTCGGGCTTGGTGTAGTTGCTAGCGTGCTGTTTATACCAAGGGTCGCGGATTCTGATACCAAGCAGTCCAATTATTTGGTAACCAAATACCTTAAATAAATATGTCTGGTCTCCCAATACATATAATATTAAATCCACAAGTATCGAAAAAAGTTTTATATGGCCTGAGTTGCCGAGAAGACTGGGTGTATGTGTGTGTGAGTGTGAATAGGAAAAATGTGTGTCTTAAAAAAATATACCGTATATATTAATTTTGTCATTTGGGTTGTCTAACTTGCAGCAAAACAATACGAAATAATTTCTCTATCTCCACTAAAATATACGTTATAATTATTTTATTATTTTGTAAATATAAAATTATACTCGTATACTGTATATTAATAAAATGGAAGAGATTTCATTAAAACTTTTTAAAAAAAATATTTGCAATTAATATTACTAATAAATTAATTTTATTTAAAATTACATTTTATATTAATATATTATTTCACTTTATTAAATTTTTTTCTAACCAAGAATTACAAACACTATTACTATTTACTTTATTTTGATAATTTTTTTCTACATTTAATAATATTCGATTCATTTTATAATCATTTATCATATCTAACTAAAATTTAATTAATTTTTTTTAATGTATATTATAATCATAATATTAATATTTTTCATAGTGAAGTTTCAATGATTGAAAATTTAAGTAAATATTTAAATTAATTTATGTTTTATTTAATTTAGAGTATTAAATAAAAAAAAAATAAAAATAAAAAAAAATTAGAAGATGAATTTTTTAGCCCTAAATGATTAATTGGGTTGTCGTATAAAATTAATAAATTGTTTGCAATCATTAAATATCACAATGTCACTTAAAAAAATTTAAAGGGATAAAAAAACTTTTGACATCCGCCTTAATGAATAATTGATGCTCGGAGAGTTTTTAAATTCGCCGACCTGATCAAAGCCCTCTAATAAATGTCTATACACGGAGAAAGTTTTTGAAGGAAATTTATATGAGACTTACCACCACCATTTTAAACAAATATTATTCAACATTTTAAATTTAATAAATAATTTAATGTAAACATTGCCATAATTGAATCAAACCAGTTTGATTATGAACTTCCCGATTTATAATTCACTTAATAAATCCAGTAGTAATTATTATTTGAAACATATACTAAACTTTTATTTACAATAGATAAAATAATAAAAATTATTTGCTTGGGATACATTTTATATCAAGTATTACGTAAGCAGCCTAGAGAGAAGGGAATATTACATTTGCTTAACAATTTCTTAGGTAAACATTTTTAAAAGAAAAATAAGGCCATTTTTTGCTTAAAAAAAAGTCAAACAAAAGAAAAATTAAATGTTTATCTACATAAGCAGGGAGGGGGCTTAACAATTTGCTACTACGGGGGAAGGGGAACCTGCAAATGCAAAAAATTTGATAATACTTTTGAGATTCCTAAAAACATTACATACTCATGTATTTCAAGAAAAAACTTTTTTAAAGACATAACATTGTTTTTTTTAAAGCCCATTTATTAAAAAAATCTCAATTAAAAAAAATAATTAATTGCAAGGTTAGTGGGTGAATGTATAATTAATAATGAGGAGAAATGGCAGCCGAAAGCGCTTTTTTAATACAAATGTTGACGTTTCGGCAGATTCTTCCAACCTCCATTAGGACATGTATTTGTTGATCTCGAGCCAAGAGCTCCTCTAAGCTCGGACCAACAACCACATGTTCTGATGAAGGCTGGAAGAATCTGTCGAAACGTCTTCCTTTGTATTAAATAAAGCGGAAAAAGAAGAATAGGCTTATTTTTTACTTTCTCTTATTCTTTATTTGCCTTCAGCTGCCTCATTAGTCTAATAGAAAAAATATGTTTATATATTTGCGGTCAAAACTAATGAGATATCAGAAATGTTGATTGCTGATTTGTAATCTTCATCAGATAGACACACTGGTTTAAGTGATTCTCCCCAACGGGGCAGGGGGGTGCGACTATCATCTCAAACTAAAGGAAACAGACAGGTGACACAGGAAGGAAAAATTAAGTAGCTATCAAACTGAAATAAATAGAGGCTGAATTTAAATGATCTTCAATACCGAAATAAAAAATTAAAAAAAAAAGCTCAAAAACATTAAGTAAATTTTTTTTAGTCTTTTTGGCATCTTAATTAAGCAATTTAGACTTTTTTAATAAAAAAAAAAAAAAAAAATGGACTTATTCACTGAATCTAATATTTTTAAAGAATTTAAATTCCAAACTAATCACTAAAATATATTTTCCAAATTGTAAATAAAATATATATATTCAAAATTATATTCTAAATAGAAAAGAGTGAAGATATTTTCTAAATTATTTTAATTTGCCAAGCGGAGATACAAAAACACACTAACTCAACTCCTGCATGCTATCATCCGAAATATTCCTGAGTGTATTTTGCATCCTCCTGAAGAGAGAGTTTGACAAATGGAACAATACTTTCTCTCTAGATATTTCATATCGACGCTCTCACTAGAAAAGTGTCTAACTCCACCTTTTTTCGAAAATCATATTTTTATATTTTCTGTTGAAAAATATCATTCTCCTTAAGCCCTGAACTGGGTAAGAGCGTAATTCAAATTTTTCAGTTCGAAAAGTTGTCCGCACGAAAAGTGTTTAACAGTGGCTCTAACAATGACAATGAAATGTTTTTTGGCTCCCCTGAAAAATAAACACAAATGGAGTTTGGCACTTTTCTATTAGAACCTCGATATATAGAGTAAGAGAAAGCCCCCCCCCCCCCCCAGTAAAAAAATATTTCATCCTCTTTATATGTTTATATTCATTATTTTTTTATTTGTATTAGGATATATAATCGGCACAGTTGTAAAACTTTTTTTTTATTATACTTGGTTTTACACCATTTTCCCTATAACTTGTAAAACTTAGAATTTTTTAAAAGTACATATAAAATTGTTCTAGAATATAGAAATATTTTCATAATTTTTACCTTGATTAATCTCATTTTTTTACAAACAGTTTTAATGAAATTGACTTTTGTTTCCATTAAATGCTAACGGCCTCATGGGAAACTTTCTGATTATACTTTATTAATTATTCAATTTTCTAAATTTATCTTTTTAATAATTTTATTATTAAGTGTTTAATATTAAATACACTGTAGTATACCTTTCTCAAGGGAAAACAAAAAAATAAATGAACTTACCATTTAAAAATGAATAATTTTTTTTTTTTTTTGTCCTTTAATTCATAATTATGAATTTTTCTTCCAAGTTTATTTTATTAATGAACCATTCAAAATTTATTTTTCTTTCTACTTTTTCTGAAATTATTTATTTTATTTATTGAGGTAAATAACCAAATGTAATTTATTTTAATATTAAATTTACTCTATGAAAAGCCCTCTTGTATTTGCTGTTTTAGGTCTAAATGGATTTGTTTAAGTTTAAATTAATTTTTTACTCACTGAGTTTGTTTTTTAAAAACAAATCCAGATTAATCCAAGATAATTAAAATATACATATATACCGGTAAACTAAAATTAAAAATATTTTTTTTGCCTAAGCTTTCATTAAATTATGAATTATTAAGATAAATAATAAATTTACGAGCTTAATGCAAACATAGTGGAGCCAATACGATCTAATAAATAGATTCAATAATATAATGAATTATTGATTATTTCGTGATATTTTTTCCATAATACCTATCTAACACTCCCCCCCCCTTTGGCCCCCACTATACTTGTGGAATTAAAAAAATTAAATGGTAAAGTATCTATTTTTATTTTATACAGAGGAATTTCATAAATTATTATTATATAAATAAATTTGATCGATTCATTAAAATATCTCTCATTAAATAGTATTTAATAGAGGATCTAATAAGAGTTGGGAGGGCGACAGCCAGAAGGGCTGGAAATTTCCCTATAAGGGTGTGTTGACAGAAGGAATGCGCGAGGAATGCGATCCGGTCGGAGGCCCTTATTGGAATCCCACCACCAACAATCGCACCCCAGAAGGGCTGGCTTTTGGGCAGCTGCAAATTAAAAAATGCCGCTTAATATCCAAAGGCCTCTCCGCTCTCTCTTGTCTTCTGAATTCAGAATTCTAAATTCAACATTCTACATAGCCTTCAACAATGATTAAACTACTTTGTCTAATCGGAGTTAGTTTTTTTTCTTTTCTTTTTTTTTTATTCTAAGCACACACTCACCCATTTGGTATCCAAATGGCTTAAATAAAATCATCGGACTTCCTGAACCCTCGACCCTTGGTATAGAAGGCAAGCACGTTACGAACTACATCATACCCGAGGGCTTCTTTTCTTTTAAAAGACAGCATCTACGCTTTGATGATGATGATGATGATGGACAGGAGATAATAAGATCGCCCTCTCTAATTCCCGATATGATACTATTTTACTTTACTATTCGTAAAGGAATTTAGTTCCTAAATCTTAATAGAAAACAATTTCTACATAATATATTAGATTAACAAACTGTAATATTATTAAAGTAAAAGTGAAACAAATTTTATGCTTTTTTTCAAGCCTATAAAAAAGTTTGTTGTGACTTCCAAAAATTCACTTGGAGTTTTGTAGTTTTTACAAATTAGTAGTATAAAGTTTTTATGACTTTCAAAGATACGTTACATCTTATTCTCTCTACAAAATAAAAATTGATTATGTATCTGCTTAGAATACGGAATTATGAGGACGAAAATTTTAAAAGTAGACTCTCGCTCCAAGAATTAAGCAACATTCAGCTTGTCTTTTAATACTTTTAAGAACAACACATCTCAATTACAAAATCATAAAAAATAAATTCTCTGGAACTAGTAAAAATGGTGCAGGTTATTTTTTTTATTTTTTAACAAACAAAAGAAATATATATATGACGATGCCGGTGATAACAAAAAAAAACAAAAGAAAATTTCGAGCATTTTTTCATTTTTTTTTTTAGGTCCTTTTTTATTAGCAACTTTATTTACATGTTATCAATGCATTTCGCATATATATGAAATTAACCTTCCTTGATTTAAGAAAATATTAATTTTATTGATTATTTCTTTTAATAAATTAGAGTAGGTCTATAATAAAATTTAAATTTCATGCGAAACCCGAAAATATTTAATTTTAAAATATGACTTGTTTGCTTTATATAAAAAAGCAACTAATAAATGTGTCTTTTCAATATTTTAGGATATTTGCATATACACTTACAGACTAGGACAAAATATAGTTTAACATAAATATGAATTTCAAATTGTCACAGAATCCGAAAGTCATAAAAATTTTTATTTATTTTAAAATTCAACCATAAAATTCTTTTAGAGAATGGGCAATTAAATTAATATATTCGAATATTGAATTATAGCAGGGGGCGGGCAGCGTTTCTAAAATGTGGGAAATAAAAATCGATGAGTGGAGTTTTTGAAATTACGTTAATTAAATAAAAACATTTTTTTGAAAAATCACTTTGCCAACTCAAAAGTGATATTGAAGAGAAAGAGAGACGAGCCCACCCTCCAAATAGTGGGGGTAAAAGGAATAATGCCAGTCTTAACTCTGCCAACTCGAGTTTGGTATTTTCATATTCACTAGATGTGTGTTCTTTTCATAAAATCTAGATATGCCAAAGAGTTGACTCCTGTCATGTTATAATGATTTTGTTTGGTGCATGAGTCCACTGCATATGGGATTCCTCAGAATATGAACCAAATTGAAAGCAATAGGCCTATAATAAAAATTTTATTTTCAAAAAAAAAAAAAGTTTCAATTGGATTTTTTTTATTTTACTTTTGTGAGTTTTAGTTAAATGAATTTTTCCAACTAAAATATCCTTTAGGATCCCATTGTAATCTCCTCTCATTAAAGCTTCACACAAATTAGTTATTTCATTTCCAATTGTTTCTAAATCTATTCAAAGTTTTTCCTTGTGATCAGCGAGCGTGTTTTAATATATTTTCAATATTAAATTTTCAATAAATGAGCTTAAACGCTAAGCCCCAAATCTTGAATGGGCTTCTTTCGTCACTATTATCCGCATTGAGTGCGAAACCACGTCGGCCGCATCCAAAAGCCTTTGTCTCCATAGGGCTAAATAAATACAAAATCGATTAGAGTCACACCACGTATATACGCTTCCATCAATATGTTATATTTTTTTTTCATGAATGAATGCTATTTTATAAATATCGAAATGGAATAAAACCATTTCAGGAAATAATCGGATAATTTTTCAATTCGTAATTTAATATCTAAATATTTTGAAGATTATCTCTTTTATAGTTTGACCTCAAGAGATTTAAATTTATATTTATTATCAAATACGGTCATCAAATTATCACAAAATCATTATTCTAAAATTTAATATAATTTTTTTTTTATTAATAAAATTTCATTAGCTAACCTGACTTTTTTTTATTAATTTTAAACTGTTTGAGACAGATGTGATTGAAAACACCTCATTCATGTGTCGATTAATTGAATACCAAAAAATCAAAATGATGTTGTCAGTGGAAATGGGAAAAAAATAAATTCCCATTTAATACGTGTCAAGAACTTATTTTGATTTTAAACGAGTTTCTAATTTGATAATTTAATTATTATTTTATTTAATATTACAAATCGAATTGAATATTGACTATCATCAAAATTATCTATTAATTTAAGTGTCTGTTATTCAGTATAATAGGATGGCATTAGATGAGTCTCAGTCAGGAAGAAACACACACCTTCGAGTCAAATTTATATCCATCTTCATAAATATTATACTATTAAACGAGCAATATACTGTACGTTTATCTGTTTGTTTGTTTATATGTAAGCACATCAGTTCTCGAAAATCGGCTCTAACGATTTTTTTTCAAAATTTTAATATACAGGGTGTCCCAGGTGTCACGCACCCCATTGTTGGGATCGAAAGAGAAAAATATTCTGAGCTTGATTAAGTAGCAATTTTTAAATTAAAAAAAATCACAGGAATGAAACCGAGGCACGAGCCGGCTCTCAATTTTTTTTTTTTTATTTTTCAATATTAGAATTTTTGAATTATAAAAAAACACAGGAATGATAATAATAACAATAATTATTATTATTGTTTTAATAATTAACCAAAAGAATTCGTCTGAAGCTTTCTTGTCATTAATCCTAAGTCTTTAATTGTTGTACTTCAATAATAATTATTATTATTTTATTAATTAACCAAAACAATTTACGTGAAGCTTTTCTGTCATTTATCTACTACTATCCCACTTATTTTCTATTCTTCTGTAGTGCGCTCCTGATTGGTCACTTTTATTAATTAATTACTAATTAACTACTTAATCAAAAAATTCCAAACATGGATTTTTGGGCTCAGAATATTTTTCTCTTTCGATCCCAACAATGGGGTGCGTGACACCTGGCACACTACTATTTCCGGTCCCTATATGTGTAGGTCTCGTTTTCGGGAGTACTTTACTGAAACTTTTTTTCACTTTTCTCGAAATCTCCTTTAAAGATTTCTTTCAAATTTTTAATATTTACTATTTCCGGTATAGAAAACAAATTGCGCTAGATCTAGTCTTCAGGAAATCTCGAATACTTGTACTTTACTGATATACTTTTTTAGTTTTTCCTGATTTTCTCAAAATTTTCTTTAACGATTTCCTACAAATTTTAAATATTTTCTATTTCCAGTATACAAAACAAACTACGTTTGATCTCGTCTTTCGAAATCTCGATTATTAGTATTTAGTATTTATTGATGTACTTTTTTTTAGATATTCCAATTTTATCAAAAAAATGACCGAGCTCCAGCTCGGTCAACCAGGAACTGATTTTTATTTAAGCAATTAGTTTATTTCCACATCAGGATGCCCCAACATTGCTTAGCGTTGAATATATTTTTTTATTAAGCTTATTGGTTAATTAATGGATTTTGGCTATAGTCCATACCGCTATTTTTTTTTTTTACAATTTACATAAAATTATTCAAATAATATTGATATTAGGTAAATAAATACTTAACAAAAACAATAGATTTCTCTACTGGACATGTCTTTTGTGTTGCCTATCTTCCAGTATTCAATCCATTTCCTCTCTTAAAATAGATTGGTCATCTGCGAAAGTCTTTTATATAAAAAACATTTAATATAAAAAGAGCGAGAGAGAATTTAGAGAAGAAGGGAGGATTAATTAATGGAGCCGGTTAAGGGATAAAGGGGCTTAACTGCTGTCTCCGGGTTGAACGTCTCCCGAAGGGAGAGATCTCTCGGGTCAAGTTCATAGACCAGGTCAAAGAGCAAAGGTGTCTCGGCACTTTTGGTCGATAGACAGGTATTTGGCCTTGATAAGCCCCCCAGCTTCCAAGATGCGCCTGACATTTAGGCATTCCCCTAACTATTTATTAATTGTATTATGTCTACTATAACCCCATTAATGAAATTTACTTTGACGAGAATTACTTTAAGCTTTCGCCTCTGCGAGTATTTACATTCTTTTTAAGATGGAATTTAGAATTTAGTAAAATAGAAATAAAATTATATTTTATTTTTCAAGAGTTTTTGACTTATGTAAATAATTGTTACGATATACAAAAATATTCTGCGGTCAATTTTTCTCTTCGCTAATACTGTATAATCGAAGATAAAATCAATCAAATGTTGAAATTTAATAAGTAAATAAACTCAAAATATTTTTTTAATCATCTTGACATGTATGAATGATTTTTTTGTGAACTGATATACAGTTGAGTTGCTAATCCGGCCTAAACGGGACTAGCCTTATGCCAGATTTTGAAAATGCCGGATTACCCGAAGCATTTAATATAATGCAAAATTAAATATTTAAATTTTGAAAAGATCTACAATAACACTTTGTTTTCTTAAATTATCCATTTTTTTTGGTGCAATATTCCGATTAAGTGGCTTTACAACAGAGAGCGGAAAAAAATTCGCTTATTTCCGGGAAAAAGTCGCCTTAAAAGTCAAATAGTCGGTAAAAAGTCTGTTTTTGGCAAAATAAACTCTCTAAAAAGTCGCTGTTAAGTTTAAGAATTAATAATATGAAATACTGTAAAAGTAAAAGAAATACAGCCTTGAAGCAGTGTACAATTTCTTTTGATAACTCATGGATTCGAATTTGACTAAACACTAACTGAAAAATACGATTGACAAATAAATATGAAATGTAAAAGAAATATGAACAGATTTATGCTGAGGAACTTTGAAAGATGAAACAATCTAATCTATCTCTATTCGTTCTATTAATTACGTATTATTTGAGCTAATTTTAAGCAATAAAAGATTCTAAATAATAAATTTCTAGTTTTATTGTATTTTGAAATTAATTTAGTCCCTTGTGGACGAAAACAGATGCTTAAAGTTTTAGGAAAATCTTGAAAATTCTCAAAGTTCAAAGGCGATGGAAAAAATATGACCTCTATGAATCAGGATCACCCTAATATTAAGATAAGAGAAAGTAAAATTAAATTGAAACTTTTTTAAATATCCACGGTGGAGCGTATTTTAAATTGTAAAATTTGAATATGAGAAGCCATTGCAAAATAAATCATTTTAATGTGGAAAGCAACCGCTGGTGAGTTTTTCTCCGAAAACCTTATATATTAATTGTTTTGGATACAAATCAATTGAAATAAAAAAATAGGGACATGGTCTAAATGGCCACGATGCCGAAAAATAGTATAAATAAATTAAAAAAAAACAACTTTTTTTCGGCTCTTTAATTATAAGTAATAATTTTTATCTTTCATTAGACTTCCGCGGCCCAGTCCCAATCAACCCGCGACCCACAAGTAGGCCGCGGCCCACGGGTTGGGAACCGCTGGCCTAATTAAAAGAAAAAATGCAAAAGCAATCGCGAAATAAAAATTCTTTATTTAAATAATATTTAATTTATTTAAAAAGTTAAAAGAAAAAAATTTATTGATTTTTTTTTCCGCTCTCGATTTAGTGTCAAAGGTAATTAATTAATTATCCCAATAAGAAGATTAAGTTTTCAGTTTGAATAATTATATAAACTCTTAAAACTTTAATATTATCCTCACAATCTAATTAAGGAATAGGGATATCGGTAATCTGATTAACTTTTAATGTATAATAATCTTTGATTTATAAAAATCTCATGTAGGGTAAAATGAATGATATATGGAAATTGTGCCTTTTGAAAAGGGTAGATTTACATGACCAAGAAACCACCATTTATATTAATATTAAATTAAAAATTTATTAATAAATAATTTTTTAATGAAATGATGCGTTCTTTTTGATGTGAATGAAATTTTCTTAGTGATAAATATGTATATGAATGCAAACAGCAATATCTCTTCGTAATGGATTGAGATAAATTTAACAGCATTCATTCATGGCCGATAGGGATTAATAGAGATGCCTTTGGTCGAAGATTGGCCTCAACCTCCCACGCACTCCCTGGTCCATATCTATTCATATGGTAGACCTAGGGATGGGGGGACTTGCGTGCAGATATTTCCAATCAGTAAACATATCCCGGCAGGGGCCAACCCACCTAAATAATCAAAAGTTGTTGATTGAACGCCAAGGGCAGATCTCTCTGTGTGTGCGTCTATATATAAGTGATATCTATATATAGGAAAAAGAATAAAAATCCGTATATGTGTGCATCTGTCTTTTTCAAAATTCGTAGATGGTTGAGTGAAGTTCCCCATCATCGGACAATCTGTTTATTTAATAATAGCATCTCAGAAAAATTGTTTTGATTTATTGAAAAAAAAAAATCTGATTTATTTATTTTATTAGATTTTGTTAAATGCTTTTTACAACATCTGACAATGAGTCAATTCAGATTCCGTCATTTATTCAATTTGATTTAAATTATTAGAATTAAAAATCCTGGATCAATCGTTAAATATATGAAACACAAAAAATCTGATGTAACAAGTACAGAACACAACTTTCAATTACCTAAGGTAAGAGAAAGTTATGTGCTGTGCGATGAGTCACACCAGATTTTTATAATAGCTTCTTGCCTTGAGTGATGCAAAATTGTCACGTCAGCTTTCCTTGTTAGTTTTGTCTTCAGTGCTAAAAGACCAAAATTGTTATTTTTTATTGGAATTTTAAGGCTTGAAATCAAAAGTAATTTCCAAATCTTCACTTTTACAGGTATAACGAATTTATAGAAATGATGGATAATCAAATTGTTGTTGTTATTATTATTAGCAGGTTTTATTGCGATAATTGTTATCAATATTAAAGTATGAATGTGGTTGCATTGTGGTTCATTTTTTCGGTCAAATAAAATGTCAACTAATTTTAGAGTTAAAACTGTCACAGTTGTTATTATTAAATCAAAATTTTTTGATTTTGTGTAAATTGTTGTTTATTTGTTTATGATTCAAAGTTTTGGCCACTCATTCTGTGACATTTTTCGTGTACAAATTCAGATAGAATCACAAAGCGTCTTACATCTAGAGAGCTCTGAACTTTATAAAAATTTTTATACCTGAAGAAGGCCACAGAATGATTGGCCGTAGGGTTGTATCTTATATAAATAAACTACAGTTTACTCGAAATCAAGAATTTTTATATATTCAATAAGATGTTATTTTGTGGGTTATAACAATTTTTTAAATTTATTTATTTATTTTTTTTCTTAAAAAACATTCACACTTTTTTCTCATTCACACTCACACTCACACATTCACACTGTCTTTTCGGCAACTTAGGCCATTTAAGACATTTACGATAACCGTTATTGATTGAATATACATATAGGGCCTATGGGGTCCAGGCATTCTTATTTAAGCCATTTGGTATCCAATTGGTTAAATTTATTTAACTGTTATGCCCATATGCCAATTATAACAATTAACTTTGAACATGGTGCAAAATCATGCTATCTACTCGCAGATCGAAAAATCTCATTTTGACAAATTTGTAGGTTACTACAAAATTCATTCACATAGGTGGTATGAATTTTCGATGATTTTTTTTTTTATTATTTATAATTTCTTAATAGGCATAATAAAAAATAGTAATTAATATTAAAAAGTATTTATTTAATCCTCTCTCTCGCTGCCACTTACCGAATCCGTTATATTTATATAACTTTCATATATTTAATTGCGCTTGTTTAGTAGACTGTTAAATTCTATTTGATTTAATAAAAAATAATCAGCATGCGTATTGATTGATTTTTGGTATGAATAATAAAAAAAAAAAATGGTATTTAGATAAAACAGAGTGAAATGGATGTAAAATGGAAAAGTCATAAATATTTAAATATTAGCTACTATATTGTTTATTAGAAAAATACGTTAGCTAGTTTAATTAATACTTTTAAGCTGGTAAAACTAATTAAATTTAAAATGAAAATAAATGATCAAGCTTTATAGTTTAATAAAATCTATATTAAATAAAAATTTTTAAATTTGAATTTTTTAAAAATTTAGAAGATTTTTCTTCCTGATTTATCTAGATCAGAGTTTCCCAACATTTTGAAGTTTGCGGCACCGTTTTGAATAATATTAAAACACTAGGGGCACCCTTCCTTGAATTAAAAAAATAATTTAATATGTAAATTAATTGAAATATTATATAATATATAGTATGATAAGTAACGTATCCCATAACATAATATAGTAAACTTTACTACAGTCTAAAAGTAAAAATACATCAATAGTTTTGTTATCTTAAGTATAGGGTAATTTTTTTGGTTTATCTCAATATCTCGCGGCACCCCTTAGCCAATTAGAGAAAAGTGTGAGTGTTTAAAAAAAAAAAAAAAAAAAAAAACAGGAACTAATACTCTAATTTATCTTATAGGCATAGTTTTGACGTTGTTTACTAAAAACCCCCTTTAGGGGGTAACTCGGAATTTTCATGATCCGTTGGAAAATGGTGTTTATTAAATAATTTTCAAATATTTTTTTCTCTTTATGACAGCACATTACACAACTTTCGAATACCGAATCTAACAAGTAAGAGAAAGTCACCTGATGCGCGGTTTGTCATATCATATTTTTTTTAGTATATATAAATTTTGATTGCGACCATCTTCATATTTTATTAGGCCAGGTAAAGATTTTTTTGAACATAGTTGCCCTAGATGTTTTCTTTTAAAATAAATCCCCAATCTTTTCATATTATCGTATTATTACATAATTCGGCAACGCACTATATTGGTTGAATCATTTCGTATATCACTGGGGAATTGGTATCAAATCGCTTTAGAAACATATGAATATGAATTGATCATTAATTTCCTTCCCCCATTCAAGATTTATCCAGGATTGTAGCTGTCAGATTTGACACAGCGTCCTATAAACTAGCAAGAAAGAAAGGTCTCAAGTATTCCAAGCGAGTAAAGGAAGAAAGCATTTAAAAAACTTTTAAAATAAAAATCTGATTTAGTTAATCTGCTGGAATTGAATGTCTAGTAGGTTGTAAGGTTCTAAGTTGAACAGTTTGGAATACATTTTATCGTCTTTCTTAGTCTTGGTGTCTTTTCGGGTAAAATGTTTCTACAATCCCCACCTCTCCCAGTCACAAACAGACATATATATATATTTTTTTTATATATCAATCCACTCATCATCCGTAGCATACACAAACACGAGCTAGCCGACGTTAAGTAATCCTTTCTGCGCCTCAAGACGAGCTTCCTGCACGGTGAGCCCCTTTTCTCGTTGCCGGGTCACGTCCTGTTGACTCGGGCTCCTCATTTCGGCTCTTGCAAGTTGATTCAGAGCTAACCTAACGGTTCATATTACATCCATCTCATTCTTCTTCATTTCAGAAATTAAAAAAAAAAAAAAGAAAGAAAAAAATAAAAGAGAAAAATGTTCTATTCTAGTGGACATGTTGCAAGGGATGAGTTATCCCCAAAATACAGACACTTGTCAAATTTTGACAAAACAAGTCTGACGGGGTATAGATGTATGTATATAAAGGTTGCCTGGCTGCTTAACTATGCAGCAAGCCTCTCATCTGCATATGAAGTCAGGGTTTCCAACCCTTGACTTAAGGCCAGGTCAACTCGGCAAGGATAAGGAGACCAACAAGATCCTCAAAGAATCCTCATTAAAATTACACTTTTAAATTAGTTGTGGTTGAAGGTATTACATATTGAAATGTAAATCTATTAATAATTTATAATTTTACAGTATTTTAAATCACAAAAATAAATACATGTCAAATAGAATTCACTGAAGTAAACATTGGAGAATTTTTACACTCCCTCCCTCCTTCATACATTTATATAATATTATTAAAAAAGAAAATTCTCTGTTAACTACTTCGCCTTTGATTGTAAAATTGAATTATACCATGACATTTTTTTTATAATCAAAGTTCAATATTTTGTGGTTCTCACCACTGAACAGAACTCGACGAAATTATTTTTTTTTTATCTATATTTATTAATATTTATTGACATTTTGGAAAAAAATGTATTCCGCTATTTTGATTATGAAGAAATTTATGAATTTTTGTCCAAATAAAGTAAGTACTCGGCATGTACATTTTCGCACCTTTTTTATTTTTTTAAATTATGCTTTGAAAAAACCTCTTATCTGACAAAAAGATAATCTTGACAACAAAACTAGTTGTTTCATTTTAATTTTATAGTAATATAGTAAATGTTGCTTGTATTAATTAATTTATGAACTGCCCCTACTTGCCTCCTTTGGTCTAGTCCTGGCCCCTGCTTCGACCAAAGCAGTATTCATGTCTATTTGGACATGGGACTGGGCGAGACTAATGCATAGAACAGTATATACATTCATACATACAATATATTAATAATTATTACATTATAATATACACCTCCTCAAATTAACAATATCATCTAATTAACCTCAAAGAGAAACAGTCAAACTTGAATAAATGTATTCATATTCCATTTTGATGAACTCTAGAGAAGATAGTTTAAAACAAACTAAAACTCATTTGAAAGAGAAAATAATTACTTTAGACATCTCTAACTGGAATAATTTTACTATTTCAAAAATTTTAAATGAAATCTTTAATATTCTTAGCTTATAATAGCTATATTATCTTTAGATATATCATCTATTGCAATAGTATTGAGACTAAAGCCCGGTAGTTAGGCAGCCCAAATGGCACATACTAAACAGTTTTTATGTCTTTATATTAAAATGATCATTTTTAATGGTTATTCTTTTATTAAAAAGGGTCGTTCGCCCTATTGCTGCTTTGAAAAAGGTTTTTCACACACAGACAAGCTGTCATTTGGGCTGCCTAACTACCGGGCTTTAGTCTCAATACTATTGTAATAGATGGTAGGTACATCTAATGCGAAATTAATATAATTTGAAAAAAGTAGAATATCTAACTTTTTAATCATTATTTATTGGGACAACTATACAATTTTTCTGAAATTGTTAATTTTTTAAAGTAAGTTATTAGTTTTTTACGTTATATTAATCCATATTTTTAATTTATTTATTTATCCATAGAAAGATAGCGTTTTTTTAAGAAATATATTTTAAAAAATAATTAATTTTAAACCAAATGAAAAAAATAATAATAAATTAAACAAAAAATAATAATTTCGAGATTATATTGATATATTGGAATCTGAGCGATTTGAATTCAATATTTTTTTCCAAATATAAAAAAATGCATTATAATTATAAAATGATTAAAATTTAAATTGAATTTCTAGAAATGAAAAAAAAAGTATAAAATAAAAAAAATAAATTAAAAATTGATATTTAATTTTATTTTATAAAAATATTATATATATAGAGATTACATATGGTTCCTCTAAATAAAAAAGTAAAAAAGTTTTTAGTAGTGTTAAACCGTTTTCCAACTGAGGCGCGCCTCCCTGGGAGGCGGACTAGTCTAGGGAGGCGAATATTGCACCAAGATCAATTTTCCAAATATTGCTAATTTTATAATAAATATAAATTTGAAGATTCTGGCGAGTTTCCAAAAACTGCCAGTCCATCATACCTGCGGGTCATCGGTTTTCATTAAATAAATAAAAATAAAAAATATTTTTTTAAATGTGTTTTTTTATTAAAAATTTTTGTTTTTGTATTATTTTATAATTTGTGTGGGGGGGGGGGGGGGGCCGTAAATTTTCAAGGGCGTTGAACAAGTTAAACCTGTGTTAAAATAATTAAAAAAATTTTTCAAAAATATTCTCTTGAAGATTCTTCTCGAATTTGTTAATATGGTGAGTAATTTAAACCCTAGTTTTCAACTGCCAATATATTTTATCTCAAATGGTTTAAGTATATTTATTTACCTTATAAAAAATGTTTCCTTATAACTTTTAAATGGTTGTTAAACATGATTAAAATAAAAAAAAGAAACCGGAACAAGATTTATTAAAGAGATTTAAACTTGAAACTAATGAGTTGTAACACAACAATAATTAAATTACAAATTAGAATATTGAACTACACAAAAGAGATTAAGAACATAATATAATTTAATTTCCAGTTCATAATAACATGGAAAAACATCCTTTTTATAAGATCCTTAATTGCGAACCGCTTCATAAATCATTTCAAATATGATTTTCATTTTTATTTGAAAGGATTATGCTAATGAGTTTTAATAAAAAAAAGGAAATAAAAAAAAAATGGAAAACCTCACAGGTAAAATCTAAAACATAGTGCTAATGTTGTCGTATGTGTTATAATTTAGAATTTAACTTTGTTTGTCTATGCATTGGGCTACCTATTAATATTCCATTATTATCTCAGCAAACATTGTTCTCTCGTAATGATGTAGGAAGTTTAATTCCGACCCGCAGACAGAGATCAAAACCAGAAGCCTAGCCGAGAAATTTCTTTGTTCGAAATTTTACTAAAATATACATAACATTTTCTTTGTTAATGAATTAAATTTGTAGTTAAATATATGTTAATAGTTTTATTTCACCTAAGAAAGGGTAAAAATTTTAATAATATAACGAGAAAGGAGTCTTCAAATTCTCATAGAGTGGTTAATCTGAAATTTGATTAAACCATTTTTTAAATTATTAGTTACATGTAAAATTTAATATTAAAGATGATAGAAAGTGACTATAAATACCAAGAAAACTTGATTTATATATTTTTTGGAACTAATTCTTAAGATCACTTATAACAATAATATCTTAAGAGTATCAGATTTCGTTTACCTCGGGGGAAATCAAACGTTTCATCTCAGCAGATTGGCTATATTAAAGCAAATAAAAAAATAAAAATAAATAAATGCTTTCACCTTCTCATTTTTCTATCAAATCATATGAAACCAGACCCCTAACCAGCAATTCGAAGATATTTTCCGTATTTAGCAGTGGAGAAAACTTCACTGCAATTTTAACTAGACGTAACTAGGGTTTGGACCCCGGAAGAAACCGAAACCGGTTAACCGGGTTTTTGGCTATATTTTCAAAAAACCGAGAAACCGGGTTTTCTACGAAAAACCGAATTCTTTTTATTTTATCATTAGCTTCTAGTGCTTGGGGTTTCGGGTTCGCTTCCCGTCCCAATCGAGAAATATTTATTTTATTTGCATTGGCTATCAATCATTTGAAATAAATAGGGATGGAGTCTAAATATTTTTTGTTCCCCTTTTTTTCCTTCACCTAAATAATCTATATATATAGCGAAATGTCTGTCTGACCCTGTCACTCTCTGTTTGACCAACTTCCCGTTGAAATGATGAAAGGAAATTTTGCAGCCTTATAGAAGACTTTATGGCGAGTCCAGGAAAGGTACTCGGGCCCCGAAATTCGTACAACTTTTTAAGTTATTAATTCCTAAAGTTATGATACCTCCCATAAGAAATGTATAGAGAAATATTTATGTATTCTTTCCATTTGTGTATTCTATGAATGTAAATAAATACTGAAGCAGGCACTGGATTGGAAAAGTAGTAATAATTTTCTTTACATAATTAAGAAAAGGCGAGGGTCCGCTTATAGGCGGCTAGTAAAAAATAATTCTATTTTATTAAATTTTGTTTTTTTGCCTCATGTATTAATATTAATACTAAGGGTCAAGGGATCTTTTTCCGTACCAAGCAATAAAATATTTCTAAATTATGTTGTATAGCAATTAATTTAACTTCCAAAAATGGTGGTGTCTTCTAATAGCTTGATGCTCTGAAAAAAAAAAAAACAGTTTAAAACCGGTTAACCGGGTTTCCGCTTAGTAAAAAACCGAAAAATTGGGTTTCAAAATTTTCCGTTTTTTTTTTCAAACCCTAGACGTAACTGAAAAAAGGGAGAGAAAAATGTAATACTAAATAGAAGATGAGTGCTGTTAAATATCCAAAAAATTTAGTTCATTTCATTTAATTGAAAAAATATAGAGCTATATAAATTTATATAATTCAATTTTTATTTCCATCCATTTTAACTACAATATTTCTCAACATTAAATATCGGCTTGTACTCGAAAGGCCCCCATTGCTAAAGAGCTTATAAACTCGTCGAGCGTGCCCAGACCTCAGAATGATTAGTTAGTAGTTTATCTAATACATATTAAAAGCTAGTGGAAGCAGATGCTAGTGCGTAGGCCAGAGAGGGAGTGTATCAGACTGGAGGTGTGCCAAAGGGCTAGCGTGCATTTTATCAAGCAAGGGGGCGGTTTTCGGGTATTGGTACCGGACGAAACAACCTCGGCATGGCAAGTAGCTCTGTACACGATCGGAATCGTTAAGATGTATAAACAGCTAATGCTAATCCTCTTCTTTTTGGACACAATTTATTTCCAAAAAAAAAAAAAAATTCATTATCAAACTCCATATATGTAAATATTTTTAATTTGAACATAAAGTCTTTTAATAAATTAAAATTTAATATGTCACAGTATTTTATCTATTTCTTGTCCGGCCAAATAAATATTTTCGCTTACAATCTTATTGAAATCGTCAAACCAGCTAGTAGTGCAACCAGAATCTCGTACCTGGTTTCTATTCGTATAATAAAATTTTTTTATTGAATATGATAAAATTCGTATTTCTTTCCTTCTGTTCATAACATAATCTATAATAATAAATCCTCCGCTTTATCTCTTTTGATGATCTTATATAAATTCAGAAATTTCTTTCTTTAAAGTTGAATTAATTATTTATTTATTTATTTTTATTCTTTCCGCTGCTGTGGCCATTTAGTCTTTTACAATTATCATTAATTTAAATTACAATTAGATTTTGAATATATATTTATAATGGAAAAATGCTGGCCAGGCGTTCAACAGCCCTCTTTCCCAGGGCTATCGATCCAGCTATTAAGCGCTGTTTGGCATTACTTCTTTACATCAATCTTATTAATTTTGGTTGCTGTTCTTTTTTCTTCTTACCAGGCCCACCGGTAATAATAATTATTTAGAAAAATATTAATTTCACTTATTACTTTTGTACATATAATTATATTATAAAATAAAGATTTTTTTTTTTTTTGCTATGGGTAATTTAAGAAAAGTTTATATGTTCTTCATATCACGTCTAGATTTGGTTATGTTTATATTTTTATTAGTTTTTAAACAGATTTACATTTGAAAAAGTTCCATAAAGCGCTCCATTCATGTTTCCTTCTACGTGGTGTACCTGAAGCTAGGATTTCCTGTCGTCATGTTTTTAGTTAGAAGCAAAGATATTTTCACTTGAACGAGGGGAAAAAAAGAAGAAAAAATATCATATATATTTAAATCTTTATGAATTTGATAAAATCTGGTTTGGTTAAAAAAATCCTAAATGAAATTGAAATAGCGATAGAGATCCTATTTTTTTCCAATTCTTCATTTTTTTTAATGGTTAGGGCGGTTTTTTAAAATAATCCAAATTTAATAGGCGAATATTTATTTACCACTTTATTCTTTCTCCATCTATTAACTTGCCCCGGCTCATACCTCAATACCAGCGGACTGTTATAAACATTAATAATTTTTGTTTTCTCTTAATTATAGGCCTATATATAGAGATATATATAAAGGCCTATAGTATTTAGAGAGGAAGTATTGAATACATGTCAAAAATTCACTGTCGAGATTTTGTTGAATATACACTTTTTGAGGTTCCTTGAGTGCAAAAATATGGTTTTCGCAACATGGTCTGACTGTAAACAAAAAATCTCAAGAACGAAAAGAGCTAGCAGGTTGAAATTTTATATTCAAGTTAGGTACCCCATGGGACCTAACACGAATCTTTTGAACAAAATCAGCCTAAGAGTACTAGTACTTTACTAATGTACTCTTTCAATTTTTTCGATTTTCTCAAATTCGCTCCAACGATTTTGATTAAAATTCAAAAAAGTAAAATCAATTATTTTTTTAATGCTCTTTAAAATGTATATTCTCATTTTGTCCTTTAAATCTTTTGAAGCACACTTTAATCTTGTACTTCATAGGAAAGATAGGACAAATGGTTGTTAATATTTTTCCATAAGGCTGAACGCACACCAATTGAACAAAAGCGTTTTAGGACAAATAGTATTTAGATTTTCGATTTAATGACGGAAACTGCCAAAGCGTATATATATATATATATATATATATATATATATACATTTTGAAGGTTTACTTTTGATAAAATTGTTCTGTTATTCGGAACACAAAATAAATATTAACATTTATTTTCAGAAAATTTATTAAGGCAGGCGACTGCGACTTGTGTTCCGAATAACAGAACAATTTTATCAAAAGTAAACCTTCAAAATCATATATATAATATTTTCGTGTCTAAAACTGTTTTTTTTTTCAATGCTTTTCTAATGATCAATGCACACCGAGGGGGCAAAACACAATTGAACAAAGTGTTTTGCTCAATCGCTGTGTGTTGGCATTGAGCAAAACGTTTTTGCTCAATTGGTGTGCGTTTAGATTAACTTATAAATTTTATTAAATCTTAAATTTTAATATATATATATATATATATATATATATATATATATAAGGAAACTAAATATATCTCGACACAAAAAATCTGGTGCGACCAGTCACACCAGATTTTTTGTTTTCATAAAAGTGTCATATTTTAATATTAGATTAGTTTAAAATGATTAAAATTCATATTTCTTCTTTTTTATTATAAACACTTTTTTAATGACGATGACGATTATTGTTTATTTTTTTTTTTCCTTTTACATTCTTTTTTTGTTGTCTTTTTTTATCGCTATCTACGTATAAAAAGAAAAACAATCTTTTCTTCTTTTTTCAATTATTATAAAAGAAAAAAAAGCTTGAGAATTGGCTTTTCAATAGTCCAATTTATCAATTTTCATTCTTTTAGCAGTTTGTGAAATCCTCCTCTAGAAGACTTTTTACAATGATAAGGAATAACTAATGGCGTAATTTCATCTTAGAGGGAAAATCTAGTAGGAAATAATGTTGTTGATATTCTTATTATTCTTAAGGATTCAATTGAAAATAAAGAACATTAATGTTCATAGCAATACAATATATACAATATATATTCTCGCTGATCGTTTTTTAAACTCACTCAATAAATTTATATTTCAAGTAAATCATTCATATACTTTTTTTTAATGACTGATGTGATGTGATGGCAAAGTAATTTTAATTTTAACAGAATCTCTAATCAAATAACTTTTTAAATTTAATTAATTTTTTCATAAAGGTTGTCTGAATAATGATGACATTCATATATAATATCAAATAAGAGAAATGGGAATATTTTTGTACTAAAAAAACGTTTTAATGAATAAAAAATAGTTTCTTTAATTATTACTAATTTGCTTTTGTTTTTTTTTAATAAACATTTATTTAAAATTTTCTTTATAATGCTTGTTACTATGAAACATTTCCCAAGCTAGAAAATTTAAATTAGGAAAAAAAAAATTATTTTTATCAATTTTTTTTATTAAGTGAAATATTCTATTAATTAAAATTTTCTACCATAAATAAAATTTCCTTTTTCTCACTGTCCTAAAAAGCAAATGCTTGGAATAAAACATTCTTGGAGGGGAAAAAAATAAAAGAATAGAGAAGGATTGCGCGGATTTTCTGGGCGTCCTGGGATCAGAGGTAAAAACGAATTGCGTTGAGCAAAGCAATTTTAGCTTTTTTACTATCTGCCCCATACATCTTATTCTATTACATTGCTATACTTACATTTATACTTTTATCTCTACAACAATAAAATAAGGGAATGTCAAAAATTTATTAAAATCCAAATTAAAGACGCCACTTGTAATAATATTTCTTACCATACCGAGTACATTGATAAATATTTGTTATCAAACAAATAGTGAAATGTGAATGAGGATCGATATTTTTTCCACTATAAATTTCGTTCGGTTGTGTATCACATTTTTCCCATATCCTCTCCTTTTTTATTTATACTTTATCTCTATAGAAAAACTTTTGAATGGCGTTTTTTATTTATTTTTATTATATTTATACTTTTCTCTTAAAAATTCACTCAACTTTTATTTATTTTTTTAAATATATTTAATTTATTTAACAAGACAGAATGTATTTTGTTGGTGAAGCCAAGCCCTCCATGGCCCTCTAGAATCGAACCCAGGAACTCCAGCCTTTCCGGGGCAACATAGAGTTTTGATAAATCTTAATTTTAAACTGGTAATCGTTGGCTCTAGTTGAAACATTATGCTTTAATAGGAGAATTAAATTCACAAGGTTTTCTATTTCAATAATATATTAATTTGATATTAACACTTTATACGTATTTCGACACCATATGTGTCAGCAGTATGTAATTCGCTTCTGAAGATGACACATATGGTGTCGAAATACGTATAAAGTGTTAATATCAAATTAATATATTATTGAAACAGAAAACCTTGTTAATTTAATTCTCCTATTAAAACTTGATAAATATATTTATGACTCACAAGGAGAGTACACGGTTGACTCGTCACCGATTTTGATCTCCTTTTATATGGTGAATCTATACTGAAAAATATTTGTATCCTGATCGAACTTTTCGTCCAATGCGCCCTGTAACAATTTTTTTTCTCATCTGAAATTTTAAAATCTGAAAAGGATTGTTATAAGGCTCAAAGAAAAGCATATCAACAACAACAAGCTAATAGCGTAACGGGTAGAGGAGAGGGTTAGAAATCCAGGGATCCCAAGTTCAAAACTTGGGGTTGTCATTTTTTTTTTTTTTTTTAGAATTATTTATAGTATAAAACATAAATATTATATTTATATTATAAAAATATTTTATTTATATTTGCGACATATTTATTACATATTACATATTTATACAGAAAACAAATAATATTATACAATCAAGTAGATATCTAAACTAACTAAACTGACACTTCCTGTTGACAGCAAATGTATTGGCGAAATATTTCTTTTGATATTTCATAAAAAAAAAGATTAATTTTTCTATATCTTACTGCCTTATTTTATATTTTAATTATTCATTTATATATCTAATTGATTGTATAATATTCATTGTTTTCTGTATAAATATGTAATAAATATGTCGCAAATATAAATAAAATATTTTTATAATATAATATAATATTTATTTTTTATATAATATAATAAATAATACAAAACAAAAAAAAAAAAATTGACAACCCAAGTTTTGAACTTGGGATCCCTGAAATTACTAACCCTCTCCTCTACCCGTTACGCTATTAGCTTGTTGTTGTTGATATGCTTTTCTTTGAGCCTTATAACAATCCTTTTCAGATTTTAAAATTTCAGATGAGAAAAAAAATTGTTACAGGGCGCATTGGACAAAAAGCTCGATCAGAAAACAAATATTTTTCAGTATAGATTCACCATATAAAAGGAGATCAAAATCGGTGACGAGTCAACCGTGTACTCTCCTTGTCAGTTAAAGTCCGAATCGAATACTAATATCTATAGATCTCAAAAAATATTTAACTATATTAATTTATTTGAATTTTTTTTTTTTTTTTTTTTTTTGGCATTATTTATTAAATTAATTGGTAGCCAATATTATTTAACTTTATTTTATCGTTCAGGAAACCTGAACCGATCATGAAGCTCATTTCTTCTCTAACAGAGAGAATCCTTATTTTGAAAAATATAAACTAAACTTTAATAAATAGTTCATGTTAAAAATTTTTAGTTGAGAGTTGTATTGCCATATAAATCGAGTGAATATAAGGCCCCCGGGTCTGGCGTAGTAGGTAGAGTGCCTACCTACTATACAAAACGTTACGGGTTCGGACCCAGGCAGTCCGATGATTTTATTTAAGCTATTTGGATACCAGATGGCTTAAATAGAAATGCCTGACCCCACAATATATATATTAATTACAACGGTTATCGTCAAAGTCTTTTTTTTTTTTTTTTTTTTAAAGAAAAAACATTCACACTTTTTTCTCATTCACACTCACACTCACACATACATTCACACAGTCTTTTCGGCACCTCAGGCCATTTAAGACTTTAGACGATAACCGTTATTGATAAATATACATATAGGGGTCCAGGCATTCTTATTTAAGCCATTTGGTATCCAATTGGCTTAAATAAAATCATCGGACTGCCTGGGGTCCGAACCCGCGACGTTTGGTATACGAGGTTTGCACGCTAACCTCTACGCCATGCCCCGAGGCTCAAAGTCTTAAATGGCCTACTGTAAGTTGCCGAAAAGACTGTGTGAATGTGTGTGTGAGTGTGAATGAGAAAAAAGTGAGTGAGTGAATATAAAAATTTCCCGATGCTACCAATTAGTATGTTTATTACAGGGCCTGATCTAGGGGGGGGGGCAGTTGGTGCGTGTGCCCCGGGCGGCAGATATCAGAGGGCGGCAATTAAAGAAAGATTTACTAAAAAAAATAAAATGATATGAATTTTATTGAAAATTTTAAGGATGGGGCTGCAAATTAAATTTTTCCCCCCCTAAAAAATCTCCTAGTTCCGGCTCTGTATATTTATAATGCTACAAAATTAAATTTACTATCCAACTTGCTAGCCCTTTGCGAAACATTGAAAAGACAACAAAATTTTTTTATTATTTTTTTCACCAGGAATTTTGATCCTATCATATATCAACAATTTTCTTTCATCTAAAACAAAGAAATTTATTAAAATTCATAAAATATAATATTATAAGGAGTAGAGAGATGTAATAAAAACTTCTCCTAATAATCAATAAATGGGCCTATATAATTAGGATATTTAAGGATTTTTTATAATGTAAATATGATATGATTATGTTCTTTTTTTATATTTTAATTGGGCCATTTTTCCTTATTTACTTTGGATAGACCTATGTATTTGATGATACAAAAATAAGACGTATCTCCTTTCAAAAGAAAGGCAAACCTCGTAACTCATAGCCTCGAGTCAAATATGTTGTCTTTGTTGAAAAAAGAGATAGGGAAAGAGAGCAAAGGAAAAAGTTTAATGAGACGAGGGTTAGGCCACGTGCCTTCGGCCACGTGGGGCCCTGGGGGCAGCTCCCTCGGGTCTACCACCTGCTGGATAATGCAAGGGGCCTCGTAAAAAGCCGGACATTATATACGAGACCTACGATTGGACCTTGTTTTATGGTGCAACGGCCTTATTGTTTCTCGACGTGTTGTCGGATAATCGGCGAAGGTCGCAGGCCAAAGGGTGATCTGGCGGAACCATCCCTAAACGTACACGATCGATCCTCTTCTCTGTAGAGTCGTCATTTGAATGTGAGAGTGAATTACTTTCGGAGGAGCATTTAAAGCCATCAATTGGTTCTTTTTCTAAAGTGTCTTTAAAAAAAAAAATTTGAATTTTCTTCGATTGGCGATGATGAGATTCGCCACTTAGTGTCAATACTTCAAGATTTTTCATTATTAACCAAAAATATGCCCAAAATGGCAATATATGGTGGCTCCAGCAAGAATATTTATCATAAAATACGGAGTGTGTGTTTGAGAAGGCGGTTGAAGACTAGCTGCGCAGCTAGTACTATTATATGCTAATGAATGAACTCCATGTCTCTCTTGCGACGGTGCTGGGATGCACCTGTGCCAAGATGTCTTCTCTTCTATTTATTTATTGAGTGATTGATTTAAAATGAAAATGTATTAATATTTATATTAACACACCCTTGACAGAGGAGGGGTCTGAAGAGGGGAAGACTGCGGTAGGCAAGAGGACTGAGTTCTGAAGGTCCTCTATTTGCAGGCGCAACTATTCGCCACGTTCCTCCTATTTTTAATTGTTAATTTTTCGGATTTTTAGCTATAAATTCATGATTATTCCATATGTCCGTGAAGAGGCATACATAACTAATGTTTCTATTCTTTTAAATATAGGCCTAAATTATTGTTTATTTGCATCCTGAATTTAATTTTTTATTTTGAATTGTATCTCATCCACTTTTAAAGGGAACCACCATATTATAAAAAAAAATTTGTGATTAAAACAACAACATATTTTTACGTATTTATTATTTTTATTATGTGCTATTTTACAAATCGCTCATTTGCTGCAAGAGAGTCATAACTAAAGACCGGACAAAAAAGCATGAAAAAATGGAAAAAAGTGCTTAAAAAAGCATAAAAAACTTGAATAAAAAGTTGTTAAATAAGCATAAAAGTTGAAAAAAAGCATCTCATAAGCAATTTTTACTCATACCAATGGCGTAAACAAATTTTTTTTTAAAGAAACTAAATTTATTCCGCCCCGCCCTGAGAAAAATTTTGTTTTTGCGGAACCAAATTTTTTCACCCTGCGGAAAAAAATGTTTTTTACAGGGCTATATTTTTTCGCACTGCGGGGTTTTTGGAAATTTTTTTTTTTGGAGAGGGGGGCCGGGCCCCCTCCCCCCTTATATACATCCCTGTTGTATGCGTGTGTGAATGGGAAAAAAGTGTGTTTTTTAATAAAAAAAAAAAAAAAAATTATAAATATTCGTAAAATAAGTTCAAATAAGCATAAAAGGAAAAAAAAGCATGAAAACTCAAAAAAAGCAAAAAAAGCATAAAAAATGCAATCTCAATAGGCCTACACTTAGTTTTTCCTAATTCGTATAGAAATTAAATATCTAATGATTGCTTATAAAATTGAGCAATAAGCATTTTGCTTAAAATCCGGTCTCTAGTCATAACTCATATTTTTTCAGGAGATCAAAAAAATAAAATAAAATTGTAACACATTTATATAGAAATTCGAATTAAAAATGGTAGCTATACAAATCAATTCTTTATTATTGAATATATCACTGGTACATCTTTTTTTTTTAACATTCACACTTTTTTCTCATTCACACTCACATTCACACACACATTCATACAGTCTTTTCGGCAACTTAGGCCATATAAGACTTTGATGATAACCGTTGTAATTAATAAATGTATTGTGGGTTCAGGCATTTCTATTTAAGCCATCTGGTATCCAAATGGCTTAAATAAAATCATCGGACTGCCTGGGTCCGAACCCGCGACGTTTGGTATAGGAGGTAGGCGCGCTACCTACTACGCCAAACCCGGGGGCTGGTACACCTTCGACAAAGCTTTTTTTTTTTAATGAAATGTTAGGGTTTTGAAGTCAAAGAAGTTTTTTAAAAAAATTAGATATTTTTCTGCAAGTATGAAAAGCTCCGCCAGATCAAAGAACTTATTTTACTTGTCCTTACTTTGCCAATAACTCAATAAGAGAGATTTTTGGATTATGACGCCATTGCAACAAATGAATCAAATGATATTTATGCAAAATTTATCACTCCATATAAAGGCCTGCCATGAATGAAATCCTACATTCTTATTTTTCATTGATTAGTTTCAATATCATCAATGCAATGATCGTAATTAATTAGAAATTCCCAAGAGATTCGATCTTGAACTCTTGATTACTTCACAATTTTTTTATCTTGTCGACTTTCATTTCTTTTTACTTAATTTCATTTCATTTTTTGTTGTAAATGTTTTTATTTTCTTTTTTGAAAAATTTTGAAGGGAACGAAATTTGTTGGAAATAATTAAATAAATAAAAACTTGGGTTTACCCACTCAATCTATTCTTCTTTTTAATTAGTTCAATCTTCTTGTATTTGAATTTAATTTCAGATTTTTTTTTTTAATCGAGGGGAGTGAAAAAAAAAACTCTTTGCTCTTTTGAAAATATGATTAAAACAATTTTCATAAGTGCTCATTGGGACAAATAAATTTGAGAATTAATTAAAAATATAGAGTTTCTTTAGAAAAAACCAAACCATCAGCACTCATTTGCTCTTTATTAAAAATGATTTCATTCAATTTATTAATTCCCTTTTTGTTTATGGTAAAGACGGGAATTGAGAAAAATATAAAAGCCACTTATTTGATGCTCAAGGGTGAGGGACCTCGGTTAATCAGTGATCTTAGTGGCGGCGCTTCTTCTCAAAGCCCTGCAATGTTGTCATTTTTTTTTTTTTTTTAAACATTCACACTTTTTTCTCATTCACACTCACACTCACACACACATTCACACAGTCTTTTCGGCAACTCAGGCCATTTAAGACTTTAGACGATAACCGTTGTTGATAAATATACATATAGGGGTCCAGGCATTCTTATTTAAGTCATTTGGTATCCAATTGGCTTAAATAAAATCATCGGACTGCCTGGGGTCCGAACCCGCGACGTTTGGTATACGAGGTTAGCACGCTACCCTCTACGCCATGCCCCGAGGGCAATGTTGTCATTGATTTTCTCTATTCTTAAATAAAAAAAAAAAAATTGAATAGTTTGCTTTATATTTACTTAGCCTCTATCAAACGTTCTCATTGCCTTTTTGGATTTTTTTTCCTTTTAGAATTAAAAAAAAAAAAAAATATGGTCACTCTTGTCAAATTTTAAGCGTCACATACAGAAGGAGAGCTGCTTCACAAGTCGGGTTTTCTCTCGTTGACATTGGAAGGGAGGGGAACATTATTTAACTGTTTGCAATCCGACAGAGTCACCCTATGACTTGCCACGATGACAGGGAGCGCCGTTAAAAAGGCAAACATCGCCCATGCGTGAAATTTAAATTGTGCCATTTCATTTTCCGCATATAAAAATCCATTCTCAGAGAAATTCTCTTATGTGTATATGTGTATGTGTGTCTGTACACGCGTGCGTATAACGGAGTGTTAGTCTATGGGAGACTGAAGCAATATATATATAAACGCGGCGGCCGCGATTTCATTACACGCCGCTGCGACTTCAAAAGAATTTGCCTCCATTAATTCTGAGTCCCAACCCCTATGAGGGAGGTCAAATCTCAACCAAACCACCCCCCTTGGTCTGAGAGTCTGTTAAATCCCCGGGCCCCATGAGGAGGCTGTGATTTCATGGGGCAAAAGTACCCTAACCCCGCATCATGTTTTCTTTTATAGATATATACACTCATAACGAATAAAATAATAAAATTCGTTATGGAAGTTGTCTCTTACGGTTGGTCTGATTTTCCTCAGCACTGAGAAAACCCAACATAAAATAGAACGTCCTTTTTTGTTTCTTTTATAGAAATTTGTTTAATCAACCATAAGAATTCAATTTCCTCTATCCCTTTAGTTAAATGCAAGATAATATTATTCGTGTTATAATGCAATTTGATTTTGGCCATCTTTTTATAATAAGAATTGCATATAATTATGTAAAGCAATATTTATGAATAAATTTAATTAAAATATTTAAATGATAATAGTTTTTGTTCTTAAATCTTTTCGCCATCTTAGACTTTAAACGATACTTATTATGTTAACGATATATGTGATCCAGGCATATTTATTTAGCTGGTATCCAATAAATATTCAAATGGTAGTAAAAAAGCTTGGACCAAATAAATTAGGCGATTTTATTTTAAATGGAAAAGAAACTCTCTAAGTTTATTTAAAAAAAAAAATTTACTAAAGACCGGACAAAAAATCCCAAAAATATCATAAAACAGTGCTTAAAATATTAATAGCATAAACAGCTTAAATAAAAAGTTGTTCAATAAGCATAAAATTTTAAAAAAAAGCATCGCATAAGCAACTTTAGAAAAAAATATATATCTTGAAAATTTAAATTTTCCCTTGAGTCAGAGCAAGTGCATGGTACTTGATAACGATTGCAGAATAAGCAGTCGAAACGTACAGTATTTATATTTTTAATAAATAATTAATAACAAAATGTGGTCTATAATTAAAAATTTCCCTAAAAATAATTAAAATTTTATTTGTATATATATTCTGGTAAACAAGTACAGAATGTAATTTTAAATTAGCGAAAGTAAGAGAAATTCGTGTGCTGTGAGGCTAGACCCATCAGTTACCCCCTTCCCCGAAAAACTCTTCTGGATCCGCCCTTGACTCAAGACGAGGGTCCGCCTCAAGCGGGCCCGAGCCAGAGGGGAGGGGAGGGGGTCTAGGAGGGCAAAATCCCTTAATTGACTTTCATAAAAATATCTGTGCCTATTTGTCTGCTCTACTGAATATCTTGATAGCCTGTAGGAATTTTAAAACGAAATTTTCAAAAAGACCAAGATAGGAAAGAAAAGGCGAGAGTCCGCCTGCAGAGAAGGCGAGGGGGTCCAGGAGGCAAAGACCCCCGAAAGCGAGATTTCCACAGTTGACTAAGGATTTCCTTTACATGAACATTTTTGCTGAATGATGTTTTGAATTATTTTTAAAAATTATATAAATATACGTAAAATAAGTTCAAATGAGCATGAAGGGGAAAAAAACATAAAAACTCAAAAAAAATAAAAATAAAAATAAAAAACCAATCTCATTACACTTAGTTTTGCGTAATTCATGTAGAAAATCAAATATCCAATGGATGCTTATAAAATTCAGCAATAAGCATTTTGCTTAAAATCCGGTCTTTAATTATGACTAATTAAAAAGTTTCAATAATTATTTTTGTAATAATAATTTTTGTTTGTGTACTGGAAGGTTACTAATTAATTAATTGCTCCAGGGCTCCTCTAAAGCGGACGATACATGCACATTTATTAAATCTTTTTGGAAAAATAACAATTCCTTCAATTTAAAATAAAAGCACGGCGAAAGCTCGGGATTGGTGACCCTGGGCAATCAGCGTGTGGAACGCCGCCTGGTAGCCAACGATACTGTGTAATTTCAATAAATAAATACATTTATCACCCTCTGTAGCCGAAAAGGGGTTAAAGAAAAGTACGTTTGCTATTTTAGTTGCCTATCTTCCAGCAAGCAAAAACATACATATAACTGTTACATTCGTTCTAAGAATTGAAAATTTACTCTCTCTTTTAGTTGATTATATTTATTTATTTATTAAAATTTAGATGTACATAGGGCTTAGTCAGCCCCTCGTTGTGTACAAATATTTAAAAATAGTTAAAGCATAAGTATCACGACAGGAGTGACACCACGGCTTGGTCGGCATAATCCTAAGCCACTCATTTGTTTTTCGAGTTATTAGAATTTAATTTTTCCAACCCCCATTTAATATGAGCTCAGGAGCTCACATTCATGATCATTAGATAAGATCTAATAGCTAAAGATCAGCCCTTAAACTCAATTCAAATACCTAATACACGTAATTAATAATTAATTAATCATGATCATATTAATAGAACTAGGCTCCATCGATTAGCTAAATACGCTTCATGATTAATAGTTCTATGCTCTAACAAGTAAGTAAGTATTTATGATTTTGAATAATATTATAAAGAAAGAATAGAAGAATAATTCAAATTTAAGGAGAGAGATATTCACTTGTTAAATTCATAAATGGAAAAATCTCTACAAGACAAAAAACATCGATTATTTATAGTTATCCATTTGAACGACATTAATTTCAGCAGCTATCTTTTTAAACGCTTTTCACGATGATGTGGCTCCTCAAAATAATAGATTGGCTTGTTCTTGTGACATCCTCAACAAATGACTGCAGCCGTTTCTTTACTCTATCCTCCGCTTAAACTGATTATTAAAAGTTAGTTCAGTTCAACTCATTCTTCATACTTGCCACTTGCAGAATTTATTTTTATTATTTTTTTTCTAACTTGAAAAGAACTTAGATAATAGGATTTTGCTAGAAGTAGAAACTCTCTAAATGAATGAATGTTGAGCATTGCGTTTTTTTATTCACTGTTGTTGGATGGCTGTTAGTCGAGGTGGGCATCACCCTCTTTCCTTGTATTTATTCTTTTTTTAAACCATTTCGGCTGTTTAGGCTTTTACGAATACATTATTTATTTACAAAGATGTATATTATGTTAAGAAAAAATGTATGTATTTCTTGGTTCCGTCGGCAATTTAACAGACTTCTTCCTCTAGGCCACCAAACCAAAAATTAATCACTACTTGCAATTAGCATGTTGACGTGCCCTCTCCCTTGGTATCGTTTTTCCTGGTGAAATCTTTCAGTCATTTTTAGTCCAATGGCCTTCTCTGAATCGACTGACCCAAAAGCCCAGGAAGCAGGGATAGTGGTGTTGTCAGTCTGCTGCCCCAACAACAAAGTTAATATTTTGAAGATTCCACAAACCACCCAACGATGTTCTTGATAGTTCAATTTCTCAAAAATCCCAGACAAATCATTATAGTTTTATTGTTTTTATTTTAATGACTTTCCATGGTAAATTCTTCACAAATAAAACAAAAGTTATCCGGAGAAAGTACACAACCTCTTGGAGCCAATCACAGAGCTTGCCTTAGACTCCGGGTAATTTGAGAGATAAATTTACACTCCTGCTTCCTCTTAATATGGGTTTTACAAAAAAAAAAAAAAACTGTCGTGATGGAATATTGTAGGTATTTTTCCCAGTTTCAGCGATTAAAAAACTGTAAAAAACAGTCAAAAAATCCTATTCAGTTTTTTTCATGCAGACCAGTGTTATTAATTCGTTTTTGCCCCCAATTCTCTAAAGGATGTTTTGATTAATTGATGTTTATATTTTTTTCTTTTTTTATTCTTTCTTTTATTTGTTTGCTATTTTGTATTTGTTTGGATCTCCTCACCGAGGACTTGTGCTTCTAAGCAAGACCTTTTAATAAATTTATATATTTAAATGACCAATTAATTCAACAAAAAAATGAATAAATAATTTTTTGAGTTATATTAAAACTAAAACATCCATTCGACAGTCACTTAATTATCTTTGAGTTTATTTTTATTCCTTCTTTCTCACTTGAGAGGATCTAAGATAATAATTTATTTAATAGGATTTTTTAAAACTATAGGACTCTGATGAATCACTCAATTTGTTATGGGTATCTCTAATTGTACCATCCATCAAATGGTTGCTTTAATATTTTGTACAACTCGGGATCGATGCTTTCGGGTGACGTTTATCTGTGCTTGTCGTCTGGTCATTTGTCACCCATCGGACACTTGTCGACCCAGGAAGCCCATCTCTCTTGCTGTCTGGTGCTATGGTTACGGCTGATCCTGCCTCAAGATCAAGCCAGCCTCTATTTGCAAATCTCGTTTCAATTTAGCTTTTCAAAGAGCAACCGAATTCAAACGTCGATGGATAACAAATATCGTTTTCACCTCTAGAATTCTAATTAGATCAACAGTTCCTTCCTTATTATCAAATATTCAAATAATAAACCTCTTGTTTCCCTTTCATTTGATTGAATTCGAATCGATCAACATCTCTCTCATCCTCTCTCACTCACTAACACGATCAGAATCAAATATTAGAATCCAATTCGATTATTTATTAGAGATAATTACAATTAGAGGATTTAAAAAAAAAAACAAAAACAAAACAAGCATAAAAACAAAAGTGATGATGTAAAAAATAAATATTTTTTTTCTACTAAAATTTGATTATTATAATAGGTTTAAAAATGGAACAAAAGTTTTCATTAATTCGTAATTCATACCAGAGTCGTATAACGGGAGAGAGATGACGCTTCCTCTCCTCTTTTTTTAAATAAATTTCATAATTATTGTTTTGCTACTTTATGTATGGAAATAAAAAATATTTTTTTCTCTAATAAAAAAAACCTACTATAATCTAATATAAAATAAAGCTTTTACTAACAACATTTTATTTAAAACGATAAATGATAATTATTTCGTTAGCGTCTTGAAATCGAATTAAATTTATAAATTCGTATTTTGTCGCTTGAAAGTAGGCAACCCAAATGGCTCTAAGTTACCTAATCCGGCCGAAACTAAATATATCTCGACACAAATCTGGTATGACAAGCACAGAACACAACTTACTCTTATCAAAAGTAAGATAAAGTTGTGTGCTGTGCGATCAGTCACACCAAATTTTTTAAGATATATTGTAATTACGCCATTATAATTATAAAGTGAATTATTTTTATTCTTTAAATTATCTTTGAATTTATTTATTTTCCTTTTAACTTGATGAATTTAATTAAGAATATTAAAATTCTTATTTGTATTTTAATACAATAGTGAAAAAATTTATTTTAAAAATCAGGTTATTTTCTAATGAAAAAAGTTTCATTAAAAAAAAAGATAAGCAATCTAAAATTAAATCTATAACAAATCTGCTAACTTATTTTTTGAGTCTTCATTAGTACTGTTGATTTTTTCCTATATTCATAAAGATAAATTAGAACAGTACGTTATTTAACTTCATTAAAAATATAAAGTCCTTTTTTTAAGGTTTAATAATGAAAACAAAAAGTTCTAGAGATATATAGTAAATATATTTAAAAGTAAATAAGAGATTTTTTTACTAAAGTAAAGTACAGAAAGAGCAACCGCTTTCCTTCAAAATTATACAGTATTATTTCTTTATTATTTACAAAATTATCTGTCTCTTATTATTTTCTCGTGGCCCAATCCCCAGCTGACTTAGAGTTTAGCTGGTCCCTCGGAAAGTTTTGTCATATCGCACCTACACACGCACCCATATTCCGAGTAAAAAGAAAAAATAACATAATTTTTTAATGGTTAAGAAGTAATATTAGCATATACATATTTAATGAGATCAGAATGTATCATATGCTCTGGAGATATAAAATGTTTTAAATATACAGAATGTAGCGAATTCTTTTAAAAATATTGTAGACATTATTTAAAAGTAAAATTAATTAATATTAATACGTACAAATTTAGTCTAATTCTTTTAATTAATTGTTTTGCCAATTTACATCTTTGTTTTTTTTTTTTTACGGGTGGAGAAAAAATATTTAGTGTTAGGCCTGGTCTGTCAAAGCAGCTTCAATCTAAACAAACTGAGGTTACAGCCTCAGGTAAAGCGAGGAAAATTTATTTCAATTGAATTGGCTACTAATCGTTTGAAATAAATAGGGATGGGTTTTAAATGGCCTTAGATGCCGAAAAAGACCTTAAACAAATTTTTAAAAAAGTAATTATAAAGGTTTAAAAAAATAATTAGATGAGTAGGAGTCCGAGACAGAAAAAATTTCAATGTTTGAAATTTTGAAAATTCAAATTATTAAAATTTCAAAAAAAAAAAAAGATTCTTTTTACTATTTATGATATTAACTTAATTTAAAGATACGATTTTTTTATATTTGTTATTGATAACATTCTATAAAAGGAAAAAAAAAAAACAAAAAAAACAAACAAATTGTTTGGAATCGATGCTTAGAGAGCAAGAGAATCACAATGAATGAATGAATGCCTTGGCTCTTTTATTCCGTTTTTGTTATTTTGCCTTTTTGCAATCTAGGTTTTTGTTTAAAAGTTCTTTGTCTGATTCATGTAATGGAATTATGTGTATTCATGTGTTGATTTTGATTCTTCATGGAGAAGGCTTTAAATGGTTTGAATATGTTATTTTTGTGTTTCATTTTTCTATCTTTCATTTTTTATTTATAAATAAATACTACTAAATTTTTTTTTCCTACTTTAGAAAAAAAATTTGTTTTTGACATTTTTGTTTTTATAGGTAGAAGAATATTTCTTAAATGATCGATTATTTGGTTCAGTGTTTGATAAATGGTTAATTATTTATTGGAATCGATGGATTCATGTGTTGATTTTGATTCTTCATGAATGGTTTGAATATGTTATTAAGATTTATCATTTGAGTATTCCTAAGGGTCGGATTAAGGGGGGGGGGGGGCGGAGGAGGCCCCCTTGAAAAAGTTTTCAAAATTAGTCATCTAAAGAAATTATTATTTTTTGTCTAAAATATATATTTACAACCGAAAAGGTAAAATAAAATCATCTCTACCAGATGATATTGTCATAAAAATTATTTCACTATATACCGTGCAGAGAAAAATATTGGACAAGCTGGCCTCCACCTGGCTTTTGAGCCCCACGCACAGGCAACCATTTACAAAAGTCTGTATATTGAGTTGTTGTTAAGAGAACCCTGCAGGGGACATGTCCATTTGGAAGTAAATGGTTGCCCATGCGTAAGGCTCAAAAGCCAGGCAGACGCGAGCTTGTCCAATATCTTTTCTCTGCACGGTACCATATACTAAACCATTACTAAAGGCCTAGCTCCCAGGTGGCGCTCACTATACCTTCACAATTTTATTGATAACACCATTATAAATAAATCGTTTGTAAGATTGTTCGAAGATTTAAAAAAAAATGATTAATTAAATTCTTTATTTTCTCTTTAGAACAAGTTATGAAGGCTTGGCTTTCGATTGCGAATTAAAGTGAGATTGACGGTGACAGGGAAGAAGGGGGAGGCCCTCTCATAGGCACAATGTGCCACTTGTTAACTAATGCTCAAGTCTGTGGCTGGAAGGGTGAATTTTATGCATGGCTTCATCCACCCATTCCCTACTCTTTCAAATCATTCTCCCAACTCACATCGAAAGCTCTTCAGCCTTTAATGAAGTAAATAAACACATAATTAGTGAGGTCCAATATATTTTAATTGAATGAGACCGACAGCGACTGATAAACATTCGATCGGAAGATTTTATGGACTCGAAGGGGTTTTTTTCATCAAGGCCTATATAGTCTTGTTTTATTTAAACGTTTTTATCGCTCCAATGAATAATCTTTACGGCACGCTGCTCCATGCCTCATTAACTTTATTAGTTCCTTTTTTTTTATTATGATTTTCACATGCAAGTATTTAGCTAATTTTTTTTTTTTTTTTGTGCATCTGGCTTTTAGATTAACTTGTTAACCGTGAGATGAGGTTTCTGTTTTTGAAATTTCGCCCCCACTATAAGTCGGAGGCTTTTTCGACCCATCACGCACACGTCTTGTGAATGAGGTGGGTTGTGGGAGTTGGGAGCCACTCTTCGGCTGTCTCAAGATCTAATACATAAACCAACATGCTCCGAGGCGTTTGCCGTTTGCTTTCATGACTAGTAGCGTTGGACGTCTTTGGTAAAAGGACCGTAACAAAAAAAAAAAAAAAAAAAAAAAATACAAGTTCAAAGGCTGGACGAAAAAAGTCGAAATGGAATCAAGGCTTGGCTGATGGCGGAGGAAAGGCCGACAATTTCATTCTAAGAGATATTAATGCATTTGAACTGGGAAGGAAATACAATAAGCTTACTTTCCACTTTAAAAGGAAAAAAAAAGTACAGTAAATATTTCACTCTGTTTTTTTATAACGCTTCCAGTATATTAAAAATATGAATAAATAGACCTAAGTATTTATTGATTTTGAAAAAAAAGTGATCAACTAAGAATGAAGGTGGACAACAAACAAATAAAAGTCGGGTAGCAGAAAAAAGTTTTATAAAAACATAAGGACACAGGGGCATTAAACTATCAGGCAGATTATATAGGCTTTAATAATGTATATTTGTCCATTTTAAATAATGCAGACACCCAGATATAATATTACAATTGATAAATTGTTTTTTATAACATTATTTTTATCAAGGGAGGATACAAAGGGGAGGATAAAGGGGTAATTACCCCCCCCCCCCGAGATTTGAGAAAAATATTTTTATTTATTTATTTTTTTTAATGTAAAATTTTCAAAATTAAAACTTAAAAATTTGATTTGTATATATATTCTGGTAAACAAGTACAGAATGCACCTTTAAATTACCGAAAGTAAGAAAAAATTGTGTGCTGTGTTACTAGTCGCACCAGATTACCCCGCCTCCGAGAAACTACTCTGTATCCACCCTTCATTTATATAGAATATGATCATTTGCAAAAAAAAAAATATATTTTCAAATAGGTCAAGTTATAGGTCAGGGTTCTCAGAGAGTTCGTTGTTTTCCCTAATATTCATGTTATATTTAATAAAAATTTTATATACATTTGAGACTTCGGAATATAAACTGTTGAGCATACGACACCTTATGTAGGTATTTTATATAATTTTATATGTTTTTATATGGCAACTCTATCTGCATCTCAATGGTGAATACTTTGAGAATGCCAATATTGTAAGATCCATTGTTTTTTTAATTACAAAAAAATTTTATGTTGTATTATAAATTTTATTTATGCTCGTTTCAGCTCATAAGAACTGATGGCATTATATAATTAAAGCCGGGATTGAGATTTTCATTTGATAGAGGCTGACATCCTCTCTTCCTAAATATTAATCAAAGAATCATAGATCATGGTGTTTAATATGCGAATTTAGGCTCAGAAGGAAGAGGCAAACTAATTTTTCTTCTTCAAAAAAGTAATTATTATTATGCAAATATACAATAAATTATTTTTTTTTAATTAAAATGAATTGTTTGTAACTTTATAATTTAAAGGTCGCAGTAAAAGGCAAACGCCCTGGGCAATTTATAAAATTTCTATTCAAAGGATATTAAAATTTATTAGTTGAAATTTATAAATTAATATATGTTGATAGAATAAAAGAAAATATTTTATATTCTCTGTAGTACAAACTAATTCGTTAATTTTGATGCAACCACAAAGTGTATCGTAATGAACATAGAGTTCATATCATATGAGTTTTCCAGATTTTTTTTTTATACCCATTCCAATTTGGCAGTCCAATCTGGGCTTCAAATAATTCGATTAAACGAGCTGGTAGCTCGTCTACCTGGGTGGGTAGGTTTCCCTCTTTTCAAGGCACGCGTATCATTAGCCAGGACTCGGGGCCGCAGGGACTGCAGGCCTCCGTCAAGGGCTGTTTGTAATTAGATTCGACGAGGCATTTGTATTCGATTCACCGTGAAGGAAGAGGCCAGGTCACCTGTGATTAACGACTGGTTAAGATCAGACGTGCCCCCTCTCTCCTCTATATCTTTCTTCTACTTATTATAATCAATTCAAAATCTTCGAGAGAAATTTTCCGCCTATTGAAAAATGTCATGATAAAAAATTTTTCATTTTTTTTTCTATGATATTAATAGGTTTCTTTTTATAAAGTTCGTTTATTTTTAAACCAAGAAAAAAATGAAATTAATTATCAAAAAAAAAAGTATTTACATAACATTTATCTTCTGAGATTTTAACCCATCATGTCTACTAAAAGACAAACATTAAAATGACAAATATTTTTCAGTCTCTGGTATACGGTGTTTATAAAATAAATGATGTTTCAAGAAATTTTACTCATCTTCAGGACTTTTATTTTAATTTTAAATCATTCGGCGGCTTAAATGAGCTGGATTGTTAAGAGAATTTTTTCTTTCTCTTATCTATAGTCATATATGTTAATATACAGTATATAGAGATATTGGATTCATGTCAAAAATTCGATGTCGAGATTTTGATGGATATACACGTTTTGAAATCCCCTGAATCCAAAAAAGTGGTTTTCGCATCATGGTCTGTCTGTCTGTGTGTGGCTGTCTGTGAGCAAAGTATCTCAAGAACAAAAAGAGATAGGAGGGTGAAATTTTATATTTAAAATAGGCACCGCCCTGGGACGTGACACGAAACTTTTGAACAAAATCGGCCAAAAAATACTAGCACTGTACTGATGTACTTTTTCAATTTTTTTCGAATTTCTCAAAATTCGCTTTTGATTAAAATTCAAAAATCAATTATATTTTAGATGCTCTTTCAAATGTATATTCTCATTTTTCCCTGAAAAAAAAAGGAAAGATAGGAGAAATGATTGCCGTGTTAACAAAATATAAATATTTTCCTATTTTTATAAAGTTTGAATTTTTATATATCGGAGGAAACTAAATATATCTCGACACAAAAAATCTGGTGTGACAAGCACAGAACACAACTTTCGATTACCGAAGATAAGAGAAAGTTGTGTGCTGTGTGACCAGTCACACCAGAGTTTTTTAAAATAATTAAAAAAGTTCAAAAACAAAAATAGTTAACAAATCACAACTCCAAAAACCACTCATACTTAAAAATTTTATTACATCTTGAATTTTAATTAATTATTATCGGAAACTAAATGTATGTCATCAAAAAAAATCTGGTGTGACAAGCACAGAACACAACTTTCTCTTATCAAAGGTAAGAGAAGTTTGTAAGCTGTGCGACCACTCACACCAGTTTTTTTTCTTTTTTTTTATTCTGCCCCTTTAGCTTACCGCCATTGGGCTTAAAGTCGTTATAAAATATATTTTTACAAAATTTGTATACCAAAAAAAAAAAAAAATTAAATACAATAATACAACAATATAAGTACAATAAAAACCTATTACAAAATTTTTTTTTTTTCTTGACTTTACTGTGCTATAGATCTAATTGTTGGACTACTAGAGGTGAAAGTGAGAGGCCTTCCCTCGTTCGTACAGCGAACGAGATGAATAAATCATATTATGAGTGAAAGGTCCTCCCCATTTTTTCACATATATAAAAAATAATGATAGATTATAATAATCTACATTATTCGATTACAGAGGAAACGAACCATTCATCTTTAATAGCTAATAATGCTTATTTTAATTTTTAATATTAATAATAATAATAATAATAATAATAGATTATAATAATCTGTATTATGTACAATACATTTATTTTATTTATTCATTTAAGGTCGCTGAACCATTGATGATTTAATAATATTTTTTCACAAAAATGTTTTAAAGTCAACCTGCCATAAAAAATGATTAAACTTCTATCAATCGACCTGGTCGTTATTTTAATTTTAATCAATATTCCAAAATTGTTTGTTTTGTAAATCAAATTTTACTTTTTTTTTTCATTGCGTTTAAAAAATATTTTTCCAAAGTGGATGAAGTATAGTAATTGTTTCTTTAATTCTCTTGGCTGACTCTATCCTCTTCTGAATCGGTAACTGATGAAAACCAGAAATGACAATGTTGCCACACGGCTCTTCTAATTAAATCACTTTATACAATTTTCACTTTGCATTGATAACGAGGACAACTCTCTCTTTTGGGTTATAATTTCTCTTTCTCTCTCACTCTCTCTGGTAATCAATTTCACATTTTCTATTGTACTTAGGGTGTGTTATATTTTTATATTTATCTAGCGTTTACATTCACCAAGCGAGAAATTTATTTACCAACAAAAATAAATTCTAATCTCTTAAATGTCATCGCAATCGGCCGGAGAATAAATTTTAAAAGGGCTGAAGGGTGAAAAAAAAATTGGGCATTTGCAATTTTGCCTGTCGGGCAAGCAAGCAAGCAGGCAAGGGAATGAGTGCTGGAGTGTAGATTGGCGTCGGGGGTCGCGCAATTTCCAAGGGAATGGGAAACTCTGTGCCATCCAAAGGCACTGTTTGTTCAGGCAATGAATTGCGACAGTCCCCACCCCCGTTGCCCCTTAACTTAACCGGGGGTGGATGGGGGACCATCGCGTCTGATTTATTTGGCGCAAATATTGATTTATGCGCCAATAAGATTTGCCAGCAGCAGCCGTCGCCTACGTGTGTCCCGCCTTTGTGCGTTGCATCTTTGAGTTTGGGAGGCGACGACCTAAAGTTTAATGTCTTGGATTTCCTATCTCTTCTTTCGTTTCGAAAAGGGAGTGTGCAAAAGGGGAAAAATCAAACAGTCATATCGTGGATAATGATGTAAATACATGCCCGTCATACGGCTTTAAAAAAAGAATCTGATTTACCTACGAAATAAGACTTTGGAAAGTTTGTTCGCACATCAATATTTCGACGTTCCCGACAAAAGTGAGAATTTTTTTTTTTTTTTTTTTGTAAACATTTTCTCTCCGTCGAAGGGAAAAAAAATAAACAGATAAGTTTAATAACGAATTTTTTAAGAAGAATTCTTTTGAAGACTGTGATTTAAATAAAAAAATCTAAAGATGATATGAACATCAAAAATAAGTTTTTTAGACATTTCCATTTCTCATAATAATAGTTCCTAAAAGCATACAAAAGCATACTTTTAAAAAGTAATTAATTTTATTTGAGATTAAAGATTGTGTATACGGTAAGGATTATTTTAATTTCGACATCCTTTTATGAATACGCAATTAAAATTTATAATTCCCAACTAGGAAATAAATTTTAGAAAGGAAATTTCATAACTAGACATATCTCAAATTTTCCAATTGTTTTGTGAGGAATGAACTTAATAAATGTCTTAGGGAGAATATTCCCGACTAGAAATTTTTATGTGAGACCTATTGGGGCCTCATTGGGTTGCCCATTAGGGACGTACATTGGGATGTCACGCAAAAACCAATCTGGCCCTAATTGGGCAATCCCACTTGTGCCCCGATGAGGAAGTCCCAAAGAGGTCCCAAAGAGGCACCCCATCCCCTAGCCTCATAGGGAAATTCCTATGTGGCCCCATAAAGATCCCTCAGGGATGTCATGCAAAAACCAATCTGGCCCTAATTGGGCAATCCCACTTGTGCCCCGTTGAAGAAGTCCCAAAGAGGCACCCCATCTCCTAGCCTCATAGGGAAATCCCTATGTGGCCCCATAAAGATCCCTCAGGGATGTCACGCAAAGGCCAATCTGGCCCTGATTGGGCAATCCCACTTGTGCCCCGATGAGGAAATCCCAAAGAGGCCCCAAAGAGGCATCCCAACCCCTAGCCTCACAGGGAAATCCCTATGTGGCCCCATAAAGATCCCTCAGGGATGTCACGCAAAGGCCAATCTGGCCCTAATTGGGCAATCCCACTTGGGCCCCGATGAGGAAGTCCCAAAGAGGTCCTAAAGAGGCACCCCATCCCCTAGCCTCATAGAGAAATCCCTATGTGGCCCCATAAAGATCCCTCAGGGATGTCATGCAAAAACCAATCTGGCCCTAATTGGGCAATCCCACTTGTGCCCCGTTGAGGAAGTCCCAAAGAGGCACCCCATCTCCTAGCCTCATAGGGAAATCCCTATGTGGCCCCATAAAGATCCCTCAGGGATGTCACGCAAAGGCCAATCTGGCCCTGATTGGGCAATCCCACTTGTGCCCCGATGAGGAAATCCCAGAGGCCCCAAAGAGGCATCCCAACCCCTAGCCTCACAGGGAAATCCCTATGTGGCCCCATAAAGATCCCTCAGGGATGTCACGCAAAGGCCAATCTGGCCCTAATTGGGCAATCCCACTTGTGCCCCGATGAGGAAGTCCCAAAGAGGTCCCAAAGAGGCATCCCAACCACTAGCCTCATAGGGAAATCCATAAGTGGCCCGTCCTTCAGTTGTCATTTTTATAAAGTTGATCCTTAAATAAATAAAAATAAATAAATACATTGCCTGAAAATGATTTAGCATATGATGATTAGGAAATTCATGATGAAGAAAGTGAATTAATTTCTATTTCGCTTCAATTAAATTCTTAATAAAAGGAAAATCAAATAATTCTATAAATCAAATAATATTTGTTTTGATATCAATTTTCTTTAATTTGAGAATAAGATTACATATCTTAAAAATTTTTTTAAAAATTCCATTTTCTCTTTGTGTCGATTTCAATATTTCTTGAGATTCGTTACTAAAATTGTTTAAAAAGATATGGATGTAAAAATAAGTTTATATCTCTAAAATAAATCACATTAATTTTTTTTTACCTTGGCTATATATCTATAGTATTACCATCAGCTATCACATGTGGGAAAATATTTTTTCTTTCGCAAAAAATTTCTTTTAGTTCTCTGGTAATGTGAAAAATAAATAAATTAATTTTATAAATTTATAATCTTTTTTTAATTTATCTATTTACCTTTCAAAAGGACATTTAATAAATAAAGTTGATATGATGTTCCTTGTATTCATTTATCAAAATTAAAGAGGCTTCTTCAGGCCAATGCGTTCTTACGTCTAAAATTTCTAATGAATATAATTGAAAGAATTAAATAGATTAAAAGATTACATAAATAAACAAAAATTAAAATTAAAATAGCAGCAAACGATCACAAGCTTTTTTTTCAATATTAATTATGTTTCCAAGGAGATTGAGAGAAAATGGCGACAGTTTGAAAGGTGGTCATCTACTAAAGCTTTGGCGCTGTGATCGCCCTGCACAATTCCATTGGGTCGGAGGCATGCCGAATAGGGAATTCCCTATAAGGGCCCAATTATAACCCAATCGGGAGATTCTCAGGAAAAATAAAATAACTTATAATCACTTTCCTGCAATTGGGTTCTGGATAGAAAAATATGCAGAAAAGTTCAAGCTTGAAACGAACAGAAAGGGCAAAATGTGTAAATTATACTGCAATGACAAGCGAAACGAACAAACCTAATTTCTATTTTTTAAATATTAAGTGATGCGTTATATGTAACAAACTAGCTGCGGTAGGGTTGCCTTCGGCAACCCTACCCCGCTAGCCCTGGCGGGCGGCGTCTCGGGATATGACTAAGAGTTGTCCAGATAAATGTATTTTAATTAATTATGAAAAAGAGTTTTTATTTTTTATTTTAAATATTTGATTAATATATTTTTCAATTATTTACACCCTAAGGAAGCGTAATTTTAAATTTTATTAAAAACGAATGAAAAATAAATTTCAGGGGGGGGGGCAGGGGGGTGATTGAACTTTCTGAGGTCTAAAATACGATTTTTCAATTATTTACACCCTAAGAAAGCAACATTTTAAATTTTATTAAAATCGAATGAAAAATAAATTTCAGGGGGGGGGGCAGGGGGGTGATTGAACTTTCTGATGTCTAAAATACCATTTTTCAATTATTTACACCCTAAGAAAGCGTACATTTTAAATTTTATTAAAAACGAATGAAAAATAAATTTCAGGGGGGGGTCAGGGGGGTGATTGAACTTTCTGATGTCTAAAATACCATTTTTCAATTATTTACACCCTAAGAAAGCGTCATTTTAAATTTTATTAAAATCGAATAAAAAATAAATTTTAGGGGGGGTCAGGGGGGTGATTGAACTTTCTGATGTCTAAAATACCATTTTTCAATTATTTACACCCTAAGAAAGCGTCATTTTAAATTTTATTAAAATCGAATGAAAAATAAATTTCAGGGGGGTCAGGGGGTGATTGAACTTTCTGATGTCTAAAATACCATTTTTCAATTATTTACACCCTAAGAAAGCAACATTTTAAATTTTATTAAAAACGAATGAAAAATAAATTTCAGGGGGGGGGCAGGGGGGTGATTGAACTTTCTGAGGTCTAAAATACGATTTTTCAATTATTTACACCCTAAGAAAGCGTCATTTTAAATTTTATTAAAATCGAATAAAAAATAAATTTTAGGGGGGGTCAGGGGGGTGATTGAACTTTCTGATGTCTAAAATACCATTTTTCAATTATTTACACCCTAAGAAAGCAACATTTTAAATTTTATTAAAATCGAATGAAAAATAAATTTCAGGGGGGGGCAGGGGGTGATTGAACTTTCTGATGTCTAAAATACCATTTTTCAATTATTTACACCCTAAGGAAGCGTAATTTTAAATTTTATTAAAAACGAATGAAAAATAAATTTCAGGGGGGGGTCAGGGGGGTGATTGAACTTTCTGATGTCTAAAATACCATTTTTCAATTATTTACACCCTAAGAAAGCAACATTTTAAATTTTATTAAAATCGAATGAAAAATAAATTTCAGGGGGGTCAGGGGGGTGATTGAACTTTCTGATGTCTAAAATACCATTTTTCAATTATTTACACCCTAAGAAAGCGTCATTTTAAATTTTATTAAAATCGAATGAAAAATAAATTTCAGGGGGGGGTCAGGGGGGTGTTTGAACTTTCTGATGTCTAAAATACCATTTTTCAATTATTTACACCCTAAGAAAGCAACATTTTAAATTTTATTAAAATCGAATGAAAAATAAATTTCAGGGGGGTCAGGGGGGTGATTGAACTTTCTGATGTCTAAAATACCATTTTTCAATTATTTACACCCTAAGAAAGCGTCATTTTAAATTTTATTAAAATCGAATAAAAAATAAATTTTAGGGGGGGGGGGGGGGGCGCAGAGCGGAAAAATCTTTTCAAATGTCGAATTGTTAGGGGGAGGAAGAGTTTTTATTTTTGATTTTAAAGATTTGATAAATATATTTTTCATAAAGCGAGTTAGACCTGTTTTCCAATGCTTTGCTATGGGGTAATTGATAACCCCCAAAAAGGGGGTTCCCTACCCCTAATTCGATGTAATGATAGCCTAAAACCACCCCCGGAAAATTCCCTACCCATTAAAAAAAACTCCATGAAAATCGGTCCAGTAGTTTCTGAGTCTATGCGTTACAAACAGACAGACAGACAGACAGACAGACAGACAGACAGACAGACAGACAGACAGACAGACAGAGATTGTCTTTTATATAATAGTATAGATGACATCTATTGAGCCTCGCGACTCCAATCCTCATCATCTACGCATGCGCGAACACTGGATTTTATTTATTCCAAATAAGATACTATAGCAAATATTTTGTATAAGTTTTTTATTTTTATGTTGGAATTTCCCACTTAGGTCCCACACAGAACCCAATTGGGAGAAACTAACTATAAGTTATTTTATTTGTCGTGGGAATTTCCCGATTGGGTTCTAATTGGGCCCTTATAGGGATTTCCCTATTGGGCATGCCTCCTTGGGACCCTATGAGGTCCAGATGTATACTCTGGGTGATTCCAAAGTAATTTCTAGACGTGAAATTTTTATTTTTATATTGGGATTTCCCGTTTAGGTCCCACACAGAACCCAATTGGGAGAAACTGACTATAAGTTATTATATTTTTCCTGGGGATTTCCCGATTGGGTTCTAATTGGGCCCTTATAGGGATTTCCCTATTGGGCATGCCTCCTTGGGACCCCATGAGGTCCAGATGTATACTCTGGGTGATTCCAAAGTAATTTCTAGACGTGAAATTTTTATTTTTATATTGGGATTTCCCGTTTAGGTCCCACACAGAACCCAATTGGGAGAAACTGACTATAAGTTATTATATTTTTCCTGGGGATTTCCCGATTGGGTTCTAATTGGGCCCTTATAGGGATTTCCCTATTGGGCATGCCTCCTTGGGACCCTATGAGGTCCAGATGTATGCTCTGGGCGTTCCCAAAGCAATTTCTAGTCGGGTTATGCCGTTGATCATCATACTGATATAATTTTAAATATCACATTTCCTAGAGTAGGCCAATATGAAATTTAATAACTTTTTTATTGAGGTGGGACTCACTGAGGAAACGGTTGTGGATTCAATAAATAAAAACTTGTTAGTGGGTATGTTTAATTAAGAATGTAGATTTGTCCGAAGATTAATTGACCAAGGTATATGCATGCGAGAGTATCTGGTGATGATGCGGCAAACCCCCTGGCAGGTCTTAATGACCCGGGCGGTGTATATGTGTGTGTCACCCCCGTTTTGCCGAGATTTATGAACAAGTTAATTCGGTTATCAAGCATCGTGGTGGCTGGCGTGATTTACACGTCCCAATGCCGCCCTCGGGAACTCCCTCTTTGCTCACATCATCTCTTGGATGTCCCCTTTTTTTTTCAATGGAGATTTTCTCTCGCGGCCCATTCAGCTTCGGTCAATCGGTCTTGATTGGGACAACCAACTTCGGTTCGATTTCGAGTAGCTCGAAAACGAACCCAATTCAAAGAGTACCCAACCCTTCAGGCATCCGGACAAACTTGCATTTCCCTCGACTTTTTAATGATGGATTCAGTGAGGATATAAAAAATTCAATTTCATTACCTTGAGATGAGACTTTCCGCTAATATCAACTCTAGTTTATAATGCATCCTCTCGCATCCGCGAGCAATCGCTATGAGCAAATGAATAATGTTTTTCACGCCAGAACATAATCAGTTCAATTAGGTATTCATAATTGCTTTGTAGCATGCGGGCCAACTAATGCAACTTGATTCAAATTCATTTTATCAATTCCCCAACGTGACAACGCCGCATTACAATTTTAATCCAATTGCAAAACTCGCTCTTGTCCAAACAACCATTTTTCATCGGTGACGTCGCCATTTAAAATGGATGCACTTTTCCGTTCGAGATCCATCTGGCTAATTTGGCCACGACCCAAACAAACGGACATCCACTCGACTGGTATTTTGTTTAGCATTCGAGTGATTGGACATTCGCACTTATTCATACAATCATTGGAGCAAATTAGATAAAATTCTCTGAACGAAAGCTAAAACGAAAACTTGCAAAATTGTTTTGTAACGTTGTCATCTCAATCTAAACCAATTGTCAATTTTTTATTTTTCAAGTTATAATCTTTTTATTTGTAGGCCTATACATTATTTATTAATATGAAATGATTTTGTAATTCTCTTAATATCTCTTTTGGTTCTTTTTCATTATTTTCTGGTTTCAAAGTAATTTAAAGCCTTCACTTAAGAAGAAACTTACGTTTTCACTGCAGTGAAACTGTAAGTATAACATGTTATTCCTATTTAAACAGAGAGGTTATTATTATTATTATTAAATAGCTTAGGAAAATAATAAAATTTGAACTAATTTTACTTCATAACTACGTATTTACTAATTAATATTTCGAACATTTTTTTTAAATATTCCACTTACAAGTTAGAATATAAATAAACCAAAAACAAATTTCGAAAATAAAAAAGTGCTCCATGCACAATTATTTTTATTCTACGCGTTAAACGCATTAAAAGGAGAGTGAAAAAAATGCAACAAAAAAATTCTCTAATAGTGAATGTAATATCTCTTCCAAATTAAAATAATTTGAGTGAATTTTAGCTAAAATATTATTTTGGGACCAGGAAAGTGATCCATCTCAACACAATCATTCCCTAATCTAAAAGAAAGTAATAATTTTGGCTATAAAAAATTGATATTCATTTATAAAAATATAAAAGTAGCCTGTTGACCTGAAAATGGCAAAATTCAATGTGTAGAGAAGTGAGTAGGAGACTCATAAATTTCTATGCCAAATTTTTTTTTTTTACATTTACTTATAAACTGCAATATCGTAACCAATTTAAATTAATTAATTTAAACAATTTGTACATTATTATAATTTTTTTTCTCTCTTTATTCTTGGGCTTTTGGTAAATTATTATTAAAATATAAGGGAAAGAACGCCCCACTTGGGTACGCCACTAGCAATTGTAATTGATCTTAATATTATAATTTAATATAATTTCTTCCGAAAGGACCATTTTATTTTAGGCCATCTTACAAATAAACAGACTTGCGAGTTCACTTGAATTTATTATTCCCAGGCCCTGGTGCGCTCAATTCGTTGGTTGGAATTTCAAGTGAAGGCCACCCTCAGCCAACGTCATTCTGCTTCTATAATATAAACTTAGGGCTAATTATTATTTCTGCTCAACGATCTCGAAATTGTTTTTCTTTTCCTTTCTCATTTGGATTTAATTAATTTAAATTTATTTGAATCTTTGTTTTGTGTTTTGAAGCAACACTTTCTTTATTCTGTATAAAGAAAAACTTATGGAAAATATCATAATTCATTTAAATGTGTAACTATAACTAAATATAAAAATAAAATAGGAAATAATGCTAACTATTCGATGTGCGTAGAGATCATCGGTTGTTTAAAAAGAGTCTCGTCAAGTAAATAAAACTTAAATGAAATATTAATTTTCAGTACAAATATTATTATTATTTTTTTTTTGACAATTCTTTTATCATGTCATCTAGTTGATATTATGACTATATATTATTATTATTTTTTTAAATTCCTTTATTCTTAATATCTATGTATTAGGCATGGCTTTAGGTCGAAAGCCAAATAATTGAAATAAAAAAAAAATATCTATGTTAGATTAATGGACCATTTCATGTTAAGTAGGCCTAACTAGGGTCTTACAAGCAAAGAAAAATTTGCAATCATTTCTGGGCCGTTTATTATTCAATTTGTCCTCCATTTTAGCTCAAAGTCTTAAAACAATATTTTAATTATAGATTGTTACTTAAAAAAAAAAATAAATTTTTGTTAAAGAAATTTTTATTAATCTATTATGTTTCGAAAAGAACAGCATAAACAAAACATGTTTTTCTGTTAAAGTCGGCAAACTTATTTTTTTCATGACTACTAAATTGGGCTCTACCTATTTATTGATATAGCTCTATACACGAAGGAAGTAAAAACCCGTGATATATCTACCCGATAGAGAAATAGCGAACTCGTCTCGGGCCAAAGTGTTAGTATCTTCGTTGGAGGAAATTGATGCGTGTTTTGCTAACAAATTTTCCTGTATACTTTGTGCAAGAGTTTCGGCCCTTCCAACATTTTCCCTTGTGGCTATATAATATAAGGTCGGTCCTCCTCTTCTTCTATAGCGTGGATGATGGCATTAACGCAAAAACCGCCAAGTACCTTTTTTATGCCGTTAACAAGGGTGTAATTCATGTTTACACATGGCAATCTATTAGTCGGACGGAATCGAGTTATATAATAATCCGTTTTAGCGAAGTGCAAACATACACACACACTAGGTCTAGTCACATATACAAAGAGATGGTCAAAGCTCCGTTGGGATAATCCAGTTTGTAGACTAATGGTGGCTTATCCCCAGCCACTGTTCTTCTAAAACCCTCACAATTTTCCTTACCAATCTTATCAAGAACATTTCCTCATTATTAAAATGTCCTTTTTTTATATTTTAGGTATAAATAAACATTAAACTTGAGATTATTTTCATTTCTCATTAATTTTAAATGGATTTCGGATTTGTTTAAAGTGTTCAATCTAATTATACTTAAAGCTGACTATATAATACAAGCTGCTTATTTTCGACAGCTTTCTTGTCATTTTCATTTTCTTTTCTTCTTGGCTTCCTCTAAAGAGTGTCATCAATTATCGTTCTCCCTTGAAAAGCAATAAAAAATACCTAAGATAAACAGTACTCTTATCATAGAAGCGGCTTTAAAGCAGCCACAGATGCCAGGATACTTATTTCGCCCGTTTATACTTTATATCGATTGAGTGAATGGATTTCCATACTCAGGTTAGTGGCACAAATAAGAAGCCATACATCTGAATAGAAGGTTTGACACGTCTCCGAACATTTCGGTCCATATTATTTTATGGTCTATAAAGGTTAATGTTTCATATGACACACTTCTAATACGGTATATTTGATAATATAGTTCTAAATAGTAAATCATTTCCTCTATAAAAACCAATTTGGCATAAAAATTACTATATTATATTAATGGCAAAATAAAACAATTATTAAGCCGTATCTTCGTGCTTTACCTGTCTTCCATATAGTAAATCAAGATTAAAGTGCGCGTCTCGAAAAGCCGTTAGAAGACGATTCACTACCGAGTTACTCGAGGCGGCAAGAGATGGCGTTAGTTTTTCCCATAGGATTTATTCCATTTCATTTGAAAGATTCCAGCTAATTAATTAAGGGTAAAAATTTAATTATTTTTTAACACAATTATTACTAATTTAATTATCTATAAGATATAGAGCGAATTTTTTAAAAATATTTTTTTTTAATGCGATTAATCTAAAAAAAAAATTATTTTTTCGAAAATCAAAAAAAGGGCTTCTATAAGTTGTAGATATTTTAAATAACTTTAATTAAAAAAAAAAATTCGAGGTCAATAGCTTCAATTTGTGGCCGCTGAAATGTCCCAAAATTAGCACCCCGAGACATGGGCGTACCCAGCGAGGGGCAGGGGAGCAGCTGCCCTCCCCTAGAAGCAAAAAAAAATGTTTATAAAGTGATGAAACGAAACAAAATTGGTGGATGGCGACGGGGAATGATTTTTTTTTGTTAGGATTTGAGGGTTTTTAGGCCTTTAATTCGAAGGCTTTTCCCCTCTATATAAAAAATAGCTATGTCACAATCTGGACCACCATGATCTGCCCCCCCCTAGATTTGATCCTGGGTACGCCCATGCCCCGAGACGCGCACCTTAATTTAAAATACTGTATTTTATGAATGATTTTATTTTTTGCCGACTTCAACACAGGCAAAGAAAAATTTCCGACACCTCTTAATTACCGACACTGACACCCCACCCTGATATATTGCCTATCCTACAACATATTATTTTAATATTTGTGTATACCTTAAATTTTAAACAAGTAGGGTACTTATAAGTAGCTATTTTTATATTGGACTAAGATCTATTTTATAATTATTCAATATTTTAAATAAAAGATTTTAATGGCCTTTTATTTTTCTTTTTCTTTTCGTAAAGTGATGATATTCTAAAATTTTCACGAATAAATTTAATTTTTTATTTTAAGATCACATATATAATATATGCCAACTTAACCAAAAGGGTGAACAAGAATGGTAATAAACAAGTCTAGATAATAAACATCACAAACACCGGGTGTTAAATTTTATTTTTATCGATTATTAAACAGATATTAAAATTAATCACTTTTTTTTATTTCTCTTTAAATTCACTTTTGAAAAATTGTTTTGTAAATTAAACATAAAATTATCATTAAAAAAGTGTTATATACGGTAAATCCTCAGAGATCTCAATAAATTATATTATTATTTATTTGGTTAAACATAAAAAAATTTAGGCTATATTATGAAAAAAATTAGTCATTTAAGCTAGAATCCTATTTTTTTTTTTTTTTTTTAATATTAAGAACAGACATATGAAATTTTTTTAACTACTATTAATATCGGTGTCTTTCTCTTTTGTTCTAAAAGGAGTTTACTAGTCATCCATAACAAGAGGATTCAAAATTTATTTTTGATTAAATAAATATAAGGGCCTACTAGCAAAAATGCTAAAAAAATTGTCCCTTAAAATAATAATTGAATAATTAATATATAAATTAAAAATTCAGTAATCACCATTAGAATGTAATTACTGTTTCAAATTATTTTTGTTTATAGGGCTAAATGATTGTTTTTGTATTTTTCCGACCAACGCGGTTTAACTACTTTCCCCCTTTTCCCGTTAAAAAAATTAGTAATAAAAAAGAATATGAATCCTATTTTGAAACCCATTATTAGAGAGAATTTAACATTAATTTGAAATATTAGAAGGTTTGTGTTTGAATATATTCACAATTGTAAGCTCAGGATGTTTATGACATCGATTGGAAAACAATATATTTATTAATTTATTTCATTGTCGACAAACGCACTAATAAAGGATCATGACCGTTTAATATATTAATATTTATATCTCAAAAAATTTAAATAGAATTTTCTTCATAAATTTTCTGTTAAATTAGTATAAAGTAAATGTATACAATACAAACGAAACTTAATACTAATACCCTTTGAAATAAGCCCCATGTGGCATATCATCCAGAGTATGCAATAGGATAAAATTTTTTTTTTGAAATAGACCCATTTATCATAGAATTTAGAATTTTTGATTGTAGTCGATTACATCATGGGTGTCTATCTGCGTAGCTGTGGCTGTCATCCTGCACAAGATTAATTGTGCCAGGTTCACGTGGTGGTGGTGAGGATGGTTAGAAGTGTTCATGTGCTGTGCGGGGGGGGGAGGGGGAGGGATGGAGGCTCGTTAGCGGGACATGCAGGAAATTAAGGGCTGTGGCGACTCAATGGGTCCTCGCCAAATGGAGAATTGCGCTAACAAAAGGCACCGAAATTTAGACAAGCAGCACAATCATCTTTTTGACTCAATTTATTAATTAAAGACTTTCATTTAAAGAGTTTTTCTCTAAAAGAGAAGAGAGAGAGAAAGAGAGACACAGAGTTGGGGGAGCTCTTTTTCATAAATGGCTCAATTAAAAATGATTCTGTTGAATTATGACATGGGCATATTTTCTAAATAAATCTTTTATTTGTTCTTTCCTTTTCTCTCTTTCTTTCTCTGGATTAATATATTGTCTTTTATCCCTCTAGCGAAATTAGACAAGAAGAAGCAACCCTTTTTTGAATTTAACCTTTAATTTTAATTCTTCCCCAACGGTAAATGTTTATCTATCATACTATCTTATGAATCATAGGTCAGGCTCTCATCATATTTTCAATTTAAGTTTAAGAGAAGTTGCTGTTGATGTTATATTATAGAATGGAAAAGAGCAAGTACAGGTGCAGCAAATGAAGAGAGCCTTTGGATGCCAAATGCCGAAAGGGAGACGTTTCGGACAAATAAATTTTGTTTCGGACAAGTAAATTTTGTCCGAAACGTCTCCCTTTCGGCATTTGGCATTCAAAGGCTCTCTTTATTTGCTGCACCTGTACTTGCTCTTTTCCATTCTATATTCAATTTATTTTGACATAAAAATTTAAGAAATATAAATATAAAAAATCTTATACTATTAAATGAGCAATGTACGTTTGTTTGCTTACATGTAAGCACACCAGTTCTCGAAAACGGCTCTAACGATTTTTTTTTTACATTTTATTGTAAATATATACTATTTCCGGTACGAAAATGAAATTGTGCTAGGACTAGTATTTGGGAAAATTCTGGTACTAGTACTTCACTGATTGAATTTTTTAGTTTTTTCCACTTTTATCAAAATTCTCGACGAAAAGATTTAGGAGGTTGAAATTTTATATTTAACTTTTAGGCACCACCCTGGCACGTGACACGAAGCTTTTCAACAAAATCGGCCAAAAAGTAGGCCTACTAGTAGTTTACTGATGTATTTTTTCAATTTTTTTCGATTTTCTCAAAATTCGCTCTAACGATCTTGATTGATGAACTTTTAAAATATTCATAAATCAATTTTTTTTAGATACTCTTCAAAATGTATATTCTTCATTTTGAGGTCAAAATTCTTTGAAGCAACTTTTTTACATTTATTGCAAAAAGATTTTTTTATCTTTCACCAGCCTTGTGAGAAAATAATTTTTTTCCAATGTTTATTTACAAAATTCAGAGAGATGGATGGATCAAACAACTCTCGTTTTTTTCAATATGAAAAAAAAAATAATGGGCAATATAATAAAAGCAATAAATTATTTTTTTTAAATCATAGGGACGCCTGGGAGTTAGGCAACCAGTAGAGTAAACGAATGAAAGATTGAAGGAGAAAAAGAAACCCCTCCTCCTTCACTCCCACTTGGCTTTTAAAATTTTTCCATTAGTTCAGAAGTAGTAGTCGGGGCTTTACTTTCTACCCCCTTTCCATATTCCTCTTTCTAGTCTATTCAAAGGAGGAGTTAAACAAAACTCTCCTTGCTTCTTCTCTTTCGTTTCTCATCCCTTAGACTTCTGGTTGTCTACCTCCTAGGCGTTCTCTCGATGGCCCTTTCTAATTACGTCTAATTTGTTGTAATAATAATACTTTTTGATGATAGCCATGAGGATTCTATTAAGTGAAAAAAAAAAAATTTTGTGTCACATAAAACAATTGGAACTTTTAAAATATAGGTAATAATAAATTTTTAAATAATTCACATAATATTGGCACCGTCAAAATCCGCTCTAATGATTTCTTTCAGATTTTAAATATATAGGCTACTACTATATTTTTGGTATACAAAACAAATTATGCTAGGTCTTGCCTTCGGGAAAATTCGGGTTCTAGTACTTTACTGATGTAATTTTTTTAGGTTTTTCAATTTTATCACAGAAAAAAAAGCCACCTAGCTAAAATTCGGTTAGCGCGGAACTCAAATCCTAAAACAAGACATTAATTAATTAATAATTCAGTTGAATTTATATTTTTATAGTCTATCATCGCCAAAAGAATTGTTATAATTGTCATAAATCAATCTAGTATGTCTTTAATCATAGTAGATCTAAGATTTAATTTGACAAAAATGAATACAGGTGATCTCATCAGAACGGAATATCTTCAATATACTTGATTGAAATTGATAGCCGAAATATAAATAAAAAATCAGATTGTAGAACAAGACATTAAATTAATTGGTAGTCCATTTGAATTTTTTCAAAATGAATATTTTAAAAATGTATATACAATCATCTCCAAAAAATATGTAAACGTCAGAAAAAATATTTTGTCAGTCTCCAATATTAGTGACCAGTTAATTTAACAAATTAAAAACAGATGATTCAATCTTTTATTAAGGCGCAATAGGAGCGAAGGTGTTACGCATGTTTTTCCCGATAAGATGGCGTTGTGTGTCATAAAAATATCCCCAAAAAAATCAAGTAATTCAAAAATTTTCCAAGAGATGTCAGAATGGTAGCAAATAATATTTAACATATTTGGTTGATTTTCATTGATCTTTTAACAATAAATACTTTATAAATGTTATTATATATTATGTATCTTTTATAAAAGCATAAAAATATATAAACAAAAAGGCCAGATATACGCTATTAGGCGATTGGCTGTTAGACTAGCCTGCCATCTATTGGAAGAATGCTGAACTAATTTGACAGATGAATTTTAAATAAACCATCTAAGCTTATTTTAAAAATTTCTTAATTAATTCGATTAATAATTACAATAATTAAATTCATTTTTAAATTTTAAAAAAATTAAAGATTATTGAGACAGAAGGTTTTCTATATTTGCTTGATAACAAAAAAAAAATTAATTTTCATAATTTTTTAATAAGTCATTAAAAAAATTATAGCTCGATGTTCCAATAATCTCTTATGAATTCAATTCATTAAAAAAAAAACGCATTTAAAAATTCCTTATAATAGTCTAGTTTTTTTAACGTACGTTTAGACGTGGCTCCTGAACCCTCTTAAGTATAAGTTATAATTGATATTTTTTATTTTCTGTTTAATTTGAATTACTATAAATCTAGCCCTATACATATAGTCTATTTTTGGTTTTTAAAGAATCTAATCGAAACTGTTTACAAAAGTCTTGTCCCTTTTTTTTTCTTTGTATACGTATATTGGTTTGGCAGTATCAAATTTAGTTTCAGTTTTAGTACCGGTGCGTTCCGATAAAAATTTATATCTTGTGTAATATTTTTTTGGCTGACCTCATCTTAAAATTGACTCAAGAATCCTCGCTGATTAAATCAACCTTTTTTTAGTTAGGAAAAGTGAATGGAAATACTTTCATTTTATTTTCTATTCGGTTGGAAGATCAGAGAGGGTATGAAAAACCTTTTTTTTTTTTACTAACGTAAGTGGCCTAAATAAATTTATTGATTATAAATAAATAGGTAGATACGTTTTTAAGTATCATAGATTTTAAGGGTATAATTTTTTTAAAACCGTTAATGAGTTTGTATCAAAAAAAATTTTTCATTTAACTGATTGATTCCTGAATGGCCGTTAATAAAGTGCAGTTAAACCCGGAAACTTTCCAGACTCTGCTCAAAGGGTTTTTTTTTTTATATTAAAATTCAATAAACCGTGGCCATCAAGGGGAGGAATGTTCATTGAAAAATTAAAGCTTTAAAAAATTGATAATTCCTAAAATATACTCCATTAGAAATGCAAATAAATGATTTAGAATAAGGATGAAAAAAAAATGTTATGGATTTTTTTATACTGATTAAAATTAAAAAATTTTCTCATAATTGTGAGTTAATATTAAATATTACCTTCTCGACTAGCTGAATTTAAACATGAATTTTCAAAAAGATTTTGTGTACACCTGTTTGTGTGTGCGTATGATTTTATAAATCATTTATCTTCTACTTTAATGAACGACTATGTTTGTAAAATGAAACCTTTAATATTTAATTTTCACCACAAATTCTATGATTAAAAATTCGATAATTTAATTAATTAATTAATTAAAAATATAAAGTTCTAAAGAGATTTAGTGCCTTTTTCAATTGCCCCTACTCATAAGAAAACGCCATTTTCTTTTACTAACAATTTCAGCTATGTTAGTTACGCTTTTTGGCGTATCCTTATAGATAGATCATTTGCTATTTGAATGTCGTGCCTGTAAAAACGCTTTGCAATAGTTTTTCTTTGCTGTACATACTAACGAATACATGTATAAACATGGAATTTATTCTTAAGTACCGATCAACTTGTACGAAATTTTGACAATTTTGCTTGCCCTGAGGATGGGTGCGACTTGCACCCGAAACGTCGGCAACGAAATATAGATTTTTATTATTTATCCTGGCTGCTGTTCCTGAGAAGGCTCCCGTTCCTGTTTCTAATTCGTATCCTTATATTTTTCCTTATATTCTTCTTTTTATATAAAAAAAGAGGGCCGATGCATCAAAAAAAATACTTTTAAAGCTAAGGAGCGCATTGCGGTTTCGGATCCCAGACAGTCTGATGAATATTTATTTACAAACATTTGGATACCAAATGCTCTAAATAAATATGCCTAAACCGATCACATATCATATTTAAATATGAGTATATTTAAATATGTGTATTGAGTATTTAAGTAATTAGTATTATATCGAGTCTAAATGGCCTAAGATGCCGAATTCTTTTCCCTCTATTTGGGTAAATGAACGAACTCTCTCCCCTTGGCATTTAATTTATCAATATTGACATTTGTCAGCATCTTTAATCTCTCAGCCACGTGGTGGTTTAGGTACATATTATATATTCATTCTATACCGATATAGGTAACTTTAGAGAATTCGGATGCCTGAAAAAATAAGAAAATTTTTTTAATAAATTTTATTTTGTTCAATATACTGTAGAACAAAATTTATCAGATGTTATGACAGAAGTCAGTCATTCGTGAGTGATGATAGTCGATTCCATCAACAAAAAATACAAACATTTCTTTTTATATTTTATTTAAAAAAAAAAAAAAAAAAAAAGGAAGATGAAGAGAAGAATTTATCGGATCTTATTATTGTATTAATGATAATGCAATTAATTGAGTTCTTTGGAGGAAAAATTGAAATTTATTTTATTATACAGTAGTAGTAGAATATATACGGAAATTCAATCTACTTTAAAAATATTAGATTCCACATTTTAAATTCATTAGAATAAATAATTAGGTAATTAAGAAGATTAAATAATTAAATTCTTACTTGGCTTTCGCCCTGATGTTCACTTCGTTATCACTCTCTTTTTATCGCATTGAAATGCTTAAGTTGAGAATAGCTTTTCTATCTTCGAAATTGCTCGAGATCAGATGCCTTTCTTAATAAAAATTAAAACGAATCTGGGAAAAATTTTAAATGAAATTATAATAAAGAGGGATCTCAATAATAAAGATCTGGTGTGACTAATAGCACATCTCATTAAGTGTGTGATGTACTCTCACGCCAGTTATTGACAGACATATTTTGTTTATTAACTTTAACTTTATTTAATATTTTAAATTACTGGTATTTCATAAATTTTCTCAGAAATGTTTGTTATTTATTAATGAAAAATAAAAATATCGCTAAAAGTTTGCTAATGTTGAATAATTAACAAACTCTATATACTCGAACAGTTTAAGTAAATAGCCTCTGGGCCGCAGTAGTATGGTAGAACACTCGCTTGTTGTGATAGAGAACAGGTATTCGCTTTCCGTACAATTAAATAAAATTTGTCTAAATCATTTCGTTACTAATTTATTTAGAAAAATAGAGAGGTGTTATAAAGGGCCTCAAATGCTGAAAATAAACATTAAAATTAGAGTTGTGAAGTATGTCTTTATGCTGAAAGTATGATTAAGGCGGAGTCAAAGAAACATTTCAAGATGTATGCAGCCAAAAATATTTCTTTTATTATGCCGGGCAGAATGACTTTTGTCGAAGAGCTTTTTTGCTGAATCGGTGTGAGTTCAGCCTAAATGCTGATATTCATATTTAATAACCTGTAGTAAGTAAGGCTAGGCTACTTTATTGAAATATTTTTTAAGTTTTCATTTATTAGGTTTAGCCTATATAATATTACTTTAGAAAAAAAATGAAAGGATTTTGGAGGAAGAAGGGAGAATGTATTATAAAGTTAATGGAAAAAATAATAAATCAATATTACCAATATTTCATCACCGTATTAAATTGGTCTGATTGAACACTTTGACTGACCTCAACAAAAATTACATTTGGGACCTAGGACAGAAGGGTATAGGCCTACTAGAAAGGAGTTTTCAGTTCAGTAAAAAAAACAAATATTCAAATATTTATTTTTCTCCCAAAGGATACCTCGGTAATGCATATTATTTTTATGCTCGAGGTCATTTAAAACGCTTTATAATTCGTATTTCCAGCTTAAAAAGCTCGTTAATTCGTACTGTTTTGAAGAGGAGGGATGCAAGTTTATCTTGTCATTCTACGATTCAGTCTTACAAGTAATATTTTATTTATTTTTTTAAAATTTTATTAGTCCGATAATTGGCATTCCCGATAATTCGTACCAAACCTTCTGTCCCGTGACGATACGAATTATCGGGATTCTACTGTATTATTGTAGGTATTATTTTCATGAAATATTTAAAAAAAAAAAAATTGGATATTATTTGTTCTTGTTATTTCTTTAAAAGGCTAAATAAATTCAATATTTGAATAAAAGAAGCAGAGATAAACATCTTAATCTGGAAATCATTTTGGATCTAACAAGAATGTTTCCAATTATTCTTATTAATGTTGTCGCTTTAAGAGTCATCTGCATTCATTTCTGGAGCTGATCCTCTTAGCAACAACTTCGAGGAGATTATTGCCATCAGCAGTTTCCTCCCCCGGGATCATCTCGCCAATTGTCCTCGGCAATTTTCTTGGGTTGCTTGTACCCGCCGTTTCCTATTCGTGTAAAACAACAATCACTGGTGATAACTGCGAGTTTCGCTTAATAACTTTTTCTATTGAAATGAACTCGCGAGAAAAGGAGACAATTTTCTCCTACCAAATAAAATGAAATGAAATTAAGGCTAAATTAATAAATTCTATTATTACTAGGTTTATTAAAATTTGTTTGAATTTTATCTTTTTCTGAATTTATAAATAAGATAGGAACAGTAGAGTAAATTAAATCCCTTTCAATAAAATCTCCAAAGTCAACTCAAATAAAATCTTATTTAGTCAGGACGACTGGAGGAGATATACTGTAGCTATCAAGTACCTTTATCAAAGATCAACATTACATAATAATTGTATATAAAATTGCTATAGTGTTGTTATACTTGTATTTACAAACTTGTCAAATATGAAGGTAATAGAACAGTGGTTCTTAAACTTGTGTAGTTCGCGGAACCCCTAATAAAGTTTTGTTTTTCTCGCGGATCCCTTTCTACCTGTAACAATTTTATGTCACGTTTCAAGATTGTTTTGTGAATCAGTATGAATTTCTTTGGGTTTGAATTTTTGGTTCAATAATAAACTAGGTGTAAAAATCTGGTGTGACTGGCGCACAGCACACAACTTTCTCTTACCTTCGGTAATCGAAAGTTGTGTTCTGTGCTTGTCACACCAGATTTTTTGTGTCGATATGTATTTAGTTTCCGACAGTAGGGTACAATTGAATTCAAGATGTAAAATTTATAAGTATGGGAAAATATTTATATTTTGATACCATGGCAACCATTTCTCCTATCTTTTCTATGGAGTACAAGAGTAAAGTGGTCTTCAGAAGATTTCAATCACAAAATGAGAATATACATTTTATAGAGAATCTAAAAAATAATTGATTTTTGAATTTTAAAAAAAATCGTTGGAGCAAATTTTGAGAAAATCGAAAAAAAACTGAAAAAGTGAATCAGTAAAGTGCTAGTACTCTTTGGTCGATTTTGTTCAAAAGCTTCGTGTCACGTCCCATGGGGGTGCCTAACTTAAATATAAAATTTCAACTTCCTAGCTCTTTTCGTTCTTGAGATATTTTGTTCACGGACACACACACACACACACACACACCCCCACACACACACACACACACACACACACACAGACAGACAGACAGACAGACCATGTCGCGAAAACCACTTTTTGATTCAGGGGACCTCAAAACGTGAAGATCCATCAAAATCTCGACATCGAATTTTTGACATGAACCAATACTTTCTCTCCTATATATATATTACATATATACATAGGTAAGAGAAAGTAAAAATAGTCTGGTATGCACTTCAGTACAAAGCAGTTTTTTTTTTTGTTTTTTTATAAAAAACATTCACACTTTTTTCTCATTCACACTCACACTCACACACACATTCATACAGTCTTTTCGGCAACTTAGGCCATATAAGACTTTGACGATAACCGTTGTAGAGAATATATCTATTGTGGGGTCAGGCATTTCTATTTAAGCCATCTGGTATCCAAATGGCTTAAATAAAATCATCGGACTGCCTGGGTCCGAACCCGCGACGTTTGGACAAAGCAGTTTAATGCTATATAATTTTAATTTTTTATATCAATGAACTGTTCACAGGATGACCGTAAATGTTTATAACAAGGATTTACTTATCCACCATTGTTTAATAAATGTTTAAAAAATATTGTAAGATTAAAAAAAAATTAATAAAATTAATTAATTCATTATTTTAAAAAAATAAAAAAATTATTATTATACATTGAGGTGTGGAGATAAAATATATGTATAATACAAATAATTTTTTAACTAGAATTGTTTCGCGGACCCCCAACAACTACTTTGCTGACCCTTTGGGGTGTGCGGACCGCAGTTTAAAAACCCATGTAATAGAAAATTTTAATTCGTTAACTTTTGGTGAGGGAAATTTCATTTACAGTTAAGATTTCCAGGATTCTGAAAATTCCTCAATAATTCTAGACTATCAAACACTGTCTCATTTCATTTCAATATCTTATTTTAAAGATTTTTATTCTATAGAATTACATTGCAATTTAATTTACAAACGAACATTTCTTGTCTAATTTTAATTGCTTCTAATTAATTACTTTCTTTAGTTAATAACATAAAATCTCATCCATTTCATTTTTTTACTTTATTCTAAAAAAATATATAAAGCATTATTTTTTTTTTCAACTTTTGAGTTTTTTTTTTCTTTTTAATCTTCTAATTTTAAAAAAGTTTTAATACTTAGTAAAGTACCTTAGAGTTCTTCCTTAAGTTATTATTGAAAAATTTTAAAACTGCTTAAGTACCTTTGTTTGCATTTTAGTCATTATTTCTTTTATTTCTCTAAATAAAACTTTTGAACTCTTCATTTTTTCATTTGAAAAAATTTTTTATTATCACTCTAAACTATATTTTTTATTAAGATATAATGCAAATAGCAACTTAATATAGACTATCTACCAATACAATTATTAAATATACAGCGAAAAAAAATCTGGCGTGACAAGCACAGTACACAACTTTCTCTTGCCGAAGAGTAAGAAAAAGTGTGCTGTTGTACGACCACTCACACCAGATTTTTTAAAAATTGATTATAGCCTAACTCTGCTAGACCTGCAAATTCACAGCTTTTACTCTGCCCATTCTGGATTTATTTTTGAAATAATTTATCGATAAAACATCTAGTAATTTTGATAATCGACAATAATTAGCAGTTAGATATAGTCTACATTTAACAAAAATTATGATAATTTTGATATTTTCATAATTTTTCTGTATATTCTGTACAAACTTGGAATTTTTATAAATCCGTTTTTCTTATAATATAAACAAAAATATATTTTTTTTCATGCCTACTTTTTCTTTTTATTTTAATTTGATTTAAATATTAATAGAATATTGAATTTATGTCAGATGAGATGGTATTTCATTATTTCTTGTTTTATCGATTCACTCACTCTCTCTTCCCTCCTTTCATCCCATTATTCTCATGGAGCCCCGCCTCTATATTATTAAAACTTTAAAATCTTTAATTTTTCCCAATAATTTATTACGAGTATGGATTTCGGAAATTTATTACAATATTATAAGTTTTTTTTTATCTCTAAGTTTTTTTTATTATTCGAATTTTCATAACTAAAATCTCGTGAGCCTACTATTGTACATAATTTCGAATCAGATTATTAATTGAAAATATCGAGAAACAGAATGCTCGCCTCTCTTGTCTTTATTATTAAAGTTGTCCTTGTATTAGACTGTATTAGAGTATATAATGAGCATGTGTGCGAGTGTCAAGTATCAGATAGTTAGAATTTCGACAGTCAAATCTAATGGTACGCCTAAATACAAGTTTAGCAAACCTGTAGTATGACTTGACATGTGTCTGTTTCGATTAATGTTATTTCATTTTATATTAATTAATATACGAGGAGTGTCGTTTTATGTCTTACATTGGATCATTTGCATAACATCGTTTGACTGTTAAATGCAGAAAAATTGATATTTTATTTTCTTTTTAATAAATAAATAAAAAAAATCTATAATTTTCCAAAAATGATTCCATTTTGTTAAAAAAATTCCAAATATCCAAACCACAGTACAAAATTTCATCTAAACATTGATGTTTCCTATGGAAAAATTTTGACCATTTGTTTTCTGGCTCTCCATAACTTCCTTTATAAGGGTGTAAAAGTTAATTTCAACAAAAAATTGGACAAATACAGCGTAAAAGAAAAACGGGATACTCCGCAATTATATATTGTTTATATACCAATAGATAATAAAAAAATTGAATAATTTTTTTTTACTGAAAATTTTTTTATTGAAAATATTACTCTAAAACAAGATATCATACCTCCAGGAAAACTTTTTAAGTTTAGATATAAAGAAAAAATAAAATCTTTATGATTTTTTTCAAATGATTCATATTTTTCTATCATAAAAACAAAAACAAAAAAATATAAATTTCATTATATTTTTTCCAAACCAATCTCTAAATTATATTGAATGCCACTGAATTTAGAAATATATCCATCAAAATCTCGACATCGAATTTTTGACATAATGGCAATACTTTCTCTCTATACATATATATTTCATATATAGAGTAAGAGAAGGCAACTTAAAAGGCCTCACATACCTAAAAAAGATTTTAAATAAATAAAAAAAAAAGAAAATTATAGATAAAAATCAAAATATCGAAACATTTAATTAATGTTTTCCCCTGGGATGATGAGCTGTCGTCGACACGGTAACAGACATAAAGGGCCTAATCGTGATGGCCTAAGTGCCTAAGGGATAGAAAATCTCCCCAAAATTAAACCAATCTAACAAGTAAATATAATAAGACATATCAGTATTTTAAAGGCTTAGGCACAGTACAGGCCTAAAGAGTTGGACTCCCCAGGGTGGTCTAAGAATTAACGGCCTCTGTCCGGCCCAAATTATTTATTCTCACCCCTCCTAGCTAGTCTTCTTACTACGTAGGCTTACAATAGAAGTAAAATTGAATTTTAAAAATGATTTATTTATGGGTCATTAGCTATTGACATTTCAATACTATATCAAGGAATGGGTAACCAATTCTCTATGGTAGTGGTACTCAACAAAATTTTTTAAAGACCCCGGATCTATACTGACAAGAAACCCTTAAATTCTTAAAGTGTAGAATAGAATCTGACTAAAAACATAAATGAAATAAAAAAAGCCAAGTTCTCTTTGGTTCTTTCTTAAATAAAATGAATGCTTTGCCACAAAAAGGACTGAGATTAATGGGGGTGTCAAGTTATGTATTCCAAAAGTAGGCCAATCATTGACATATTTTATTATGTAGCTTTTCTTATAGCAAGTATTTATTCTTTGCTTGACGTGTTTTCAGATTTTAAGTTTAATTGCAAAACTCGCCAAGTAAAATATAAATACTTGCTATAGGAAAAGCTACATAATAAAATATGCCGAGGCCGGTTGGGTTTGAGGTGTGTGTCATCGTGCACCAAAGTAGCTCTTGTAAATCCCGTAAGTAATTTTAAAAATTATTAATATCCGTATTTAAAATATTTAAGTCTAGCCTAATTTATTTTAAGAATTATTTTATTTAAAAATTACTCAAAATAGGTAAAATACACTAGGTTATGTGTTTCAAGGTTTTTTATTAATTATAATTAACTCTTAATACGTATTTCGACATTACTGTCATCATCATGGTTTTCTAAAATGAATACCTTTTCATCATCAAATTTTAATTAATAAAAAACCTTGAAACACATAACCTAATGTATTTTATATACATAATGTTTCAACTAAAGCCTACGGTAGAAAGTTTAAATCTAATTCTCAAAATAGGCATAGTTTAATTTCTTAAAATAGATAAAAGGAATTTTTGAAATCACCTTTTTTTGCAAATCAATAGAAAATAAGCCCTCTTGCATAAGAAACTAATTTTATTAAAACTTTTGTTTTCCGATACGTAAAGAGGGTTCGTATCGAGTTGCAACAACCATCAACTTTGTTCTTGCATTTTTTATTCGCTTCTTTTCTTTCGATTTTCCCATCCCACGTGAATAGATCCCTTCTTTGTAGGGAAAGATGGTGGCGTGAAGGGTTTCTTTTTTTTTTTTTTAGATAAATCTGTGTTGGTGCTCTGGTTTTGATGGGCTGGTCGCGTGCCTGGCAAGGGTTAATTGTCTGATCAGAGCCCTGAGGGTTCAGGTTTAGGGTTTGGGTGAGGTGCACTTCATTAAACCCCGGAGGGCTTTTGTGCCACCTGCTAATTGCGCCGTTGTTGTCTCCCATCCAAGCAAACAAACAACCGCGAATTCTTTTCACTTGAACGGAAAATTAAGACCAAGAGACAAGTCAAGCATTCCCTTAATAATTTCAAGATGTTCTAGATTAAAACAGACGTCATTAGTAAGATAAAAGATAAATAGCTTTAAACAATCTGTTAAAAGGCTTTTCCTTTCACGTCGAAATTATCTATTTAATAGTCATTAAAAATAAAAAAATCATTATATAAAAATTTGAATTTTATATATTTTATTAATTTTAAGGAGCACCAGCTACTAAAGCGGCTACACACGTAACTCCCCACGAAAGTTTTCCTCTGCAAACTTGACAAGCATCCAATCTTTTTGTACAAGCAAACTGTAGCGTCTGTAGGAGAATTTTGCGCAAGCATTTTAATTATGCAAGCTGCTTGATGTTCGAATGAATTTTAATCATGCACAAGCATATTTGCGCAAGCAAAACTCTCCGCCATTTTATTATAGACGTCTTGACATTTGATATTTATTTAATATATAGGCCTATTAATTCATTTAAAATTTTAATTTAAATATTTATATTTATTGTGTCTCTGTTTAAAGCAAGTGTCTTATTATCTTCGAATAAATAACCTTCTGAGTTTGACATTTTTAGGTTAATTTTTGGCTTAAGCTATTTCTTGTGCTGTCTGGTGCGGAATTTGTGTATGCTGGTAAAAAAATATTGCACATGCATGCTTGTCAAGTGTGCAGTTACGTGTGTAGCAGCCTTAATACTATCTTTCAATATTTTATAATAAAAAGATATGAGATTAATTGTTAGTGGTAAAGCAAATAGTCAAAGTAAGTGGACTTGCTTCCTTTATAGATGAATCCAATATAACTTAAAGAAAGTTATAAAAATTATTTTAATTATGGGTTTTATAATAGGCTACTTTGTGCAAAACTTTTATTAAAAAATTTCTGACCAAGTGAAACGTTTTTCTTTGATCTTAACTGGTACTCTTTCTTGATCATTTAAAGAATATTATGCCTAAATCTTTAATTAAGCTCAACTTAAAAAAAAAATTATGTAATATAATTACTTTGCTTTTTTTATAAATTTTTAAAAAGTTTTTTTTTTTTTTTAGAAAATTAAATAATTTCAAAGAGGCTTATTAAATTGGTGTTAAGAGATTTTTTTTTTAATTTTAATAAAATCATAATAATTTATAATTAATTTAATAATCTAATCAACCATATTTTGAAAATAATCTTATTTTTTTTTGGATAATTTTATTTTAATTAAAATTTGTTTAAATAAACAAAATTACTTTAAAATAACAACTCTTTGATAGAGATATTTTAATTTATGAACAAAAAAAGATCTAGCTCTTTGTCGAGTATTTTATTGAATAACATTTTTTTAAAAATAATAATTAGTTTATAAAACATAAATTCAATTCAAATGTTTTTAGTATTAATTAATATTAAATATTTATGCTGCATTCAATTTGATTAGGCGAAAAGATATAATACAAACATTAATTTTAAATAAATTATAATGTTAAAAAATACTATGGCATAATTTGTTCAAAAATAATGATAAAACGCTTCAATTGTGTCACTTTGTGTATATAAATTTATTATTAGATTTCAACTTTATGGTTCCTATTAAAATTGGAATTAGTTATTAATTTTTAAATTAATCTGCCTAAATTAATTAGCTTTTGTATATTTATTAGTGAATAATTATAATTTGAAAAGTAACCAGAATGGCCTATATATATTTACTTAATCTACTATTTTGATATTATTTCTAAAATATGAATAATAAATAGATAATATATATTTTAGATATTTTTTTTTTTTAACATTCACACTTTTTTTTCTCATTCACACTCCCACACACATTCACACAGTGTTTTCGGCAACTTAGGCCATTTAAGACTTTTAACGTTACTCGTATGTTTAATATATCTATTGGGGGTCCAGGAATTCTTATTTAAGCCATTTGGTATCCAAATGCCTTTAATAAAATCATCGGATTCCTGGGGTCCGAACCCGCGACGTTCGGTATAGAAGGTAGGCACGCTACCAACTACTCCAAACCCCGAGGGCTATTTTAGATATTATTAATAAATATATTTATTAATGTTGAATTGATTTCCAAATTCAGATCAATATACACCTATATTCATATAAATGTTTTATTATTATTATTTTATAATGATTTATTTGATATTGTAATTATGCCCGGAAGCAAGATTTTTTTTTGGGGATGGAATCATATAATATAAAAGGGAGAGAAAAATTACAAACAAACGAATATGAATTTTTTTACTATATTTATATATATTTAAAAAAAATTTAATTATGTTTTCACATAAGTGATCTCTGCATGGTAGGGAAAAACATAAATTAAATTTCCTGGAAACATGAATGTCCCCCAGGTTTTTTTTTTTTTTTAGATAAACTCTTCATTTTTTTGTTAAGTTTGGTTTATTTGAACCTGGGCATACCCACAACAATAAATGGAAACAATAGGAATATGGAAAAACTCTCCCAAAAACTCTTCTCAAAAATTTGAGACAAAAATTGAATCGTTTATTTCAGAAACCACCTAAGCGACAAAATTTCAAATCATGTGTTTTTGGTGCTACTGTACAATTTAAAGGTAAATACATCTTTTAAATTATCCCAATAGCATGTTTTTGATTTGGTAAAAAAATATTTGAAGAAGACTAGACCTATACTTAAGCTGCAAAACAGTTTTCTTTAGTTTTCCGAAAGTTGAAAAAAGCGCACTTAGGTGGTTTCTGAAATAAACGATTCAATTGTTCTTCAAAACCTTCTTAATATTTTGAAAAATTCTAAAAAAAAAATTCAGTTTATACTGTATCTTCTTCTTTCTTGGCCTGATTATTCCCGCGACGCGGGTCGGCGGAATTAGTCATTCATAGGTTTTTACAGGGAAAGAATAGAACAGGCTGGCCTGTCGCACGGTCTGACGCCTGTTGAAAATATAGAAGGAAGGGACAGACATGTAAAGAACAGGACTGTCAGTCCCAGCTCGGGTAGCTCGTGGTCGCCATCCACGTACCCACAAGATGTGGGCCCCTGAGCAATCAGTTTATACTGAATATAGCATATAATACTTTTATTTATTTAGTCAGGAAAAGCAATCAAATTCAATCATTCATTTTTAGATCCAAAAATATTATAAAATAATTTTGTTAATTCAGTTCATTTTAATATAACGATGCATTCTGATTCTTAAGACTCATCCCATCTTTTTAAATGCATCTTTCCCGAAAATAATCGATTATTCTTTTTTCTAATAATCGATTATTTTTTAAGGAATTAATCGAAGAATAATCGATTAATCGATTATTTTTCGCAGTTCTACTTATGACATCGAAAACGCCTGGAGAATAGGCCACCAATCCTAAGATATGTTTTTATCAAAGTACAAGAAAGTAAATTAAAGAAATTATTTTGTTATTTAATATACCATAGAAAAAAAATTAGGCCTATTATGTTTATGAAATATTTTAAATACTAATTATTACATTTTTTAAATACAATAGTTCAGGGGTGGCCAATGCGCCATATGAGACTCCCAAATCATTTATGCTCAAGATAGCAAGCGAACCTCTGGTCGTTAGATTTTGAGCCTGCGTTAATTTCTACTCGGAAAAATGAAGTTTCGAATTTTTCCTTATGTGAATTCTCACCTACTTTAAATGAAAATCCAATTATCATTATAAATAAAACGAGGTGCGCTAATTGTTTGAAAATTTAATTCGCCATATAACCTGACCTCACCTTTGCATCTCCAGCAACGAATATCTTGCCATTGCGAGTTCTTTTATCGTACGCTCACGTCTGCTAAGAGAAATAAATGAGTTATAAAAAGTACCCGGCGCCTTATGGAGTTTAATATAGCGATGCTTTCTGATTCTTATGGCATCGTAAAGCCAGAGGGCTTTATAACTGTGTGGCTCTATCAAGCTGCAGTATGTGCATCCCCCTTTGGCTTTTTGGGTTGCATCCTCCTCTCAATTTCTTAAAACAATCACCAAAAACCCAAGATCTTATACTTTGTTTTAATCTTTATTTTCAATGAATTCCACTCGTCTATAATAAGACATATTTCAATTTAACGATCTGTCTCTTTTAAGGGTTTAAATTCTGTTGCACAAGAATTTAGTTACGCACATTAGGATTAGATGTATATTACTGTATGTTTTTCTAAAGGCTTCAATAATTCGAAAACTTTATTTAGTAGTCAAGTGCTCATGAAAATTTTATGGCTCGTTTCGCTTTAAAACATACAAAGAAGAGTGGTTCGGACCCTTTTCTAGAGTCATTTAAATACATTTTAATTATTACATCTCTAGATAACTTAGATCCTCCCATTTTCAAGATTGCTATAAAATAATACAGCATCAGATAGTTTCGAAAATTACAGTATACTATTATTATGCATATTTATTTAAGGAATAATATTTTAGAAAATAGCCTAAAAAATTCAAGATGATAATTCGATGTTAAATATTATTGTGATAGGATCTCATTGTTTCGTAATAAAAAATTTATTACAAAACAAGGGATTTGATTTATTAAAGCTATACTTTTTTTTGTTTTCTTTTCGTCTCGTTGCCTTTGGTCTTCTTTTGATCGATAATTTCCTATTTATAATGAAGCAAAGGAGGTTGACGTCTCATCTTGTCAAAACTTGGCTATAGGCTTAATAATTTATTTATTCTGTATAACTATTGGATAACTTAAATACATTGATGCTGCAGCAATTATCATTAAAACTAATCGTTTACTCTTGGATGTGTATGATTTAGCTTATATTTGCTTATATCTCAAAATCTATTTATAGGTGTAATTGTATTTAAATCCATTTTCATATTCTAATAGATTATTAATTTGTTGACTTCATTTTAATTTCATATATACCAGTTAACTATTACAAATTTATAAAATTTATTGACTAGAGTAGTAGGCCTACTTCGTTTATAACTCTTGTTAGATAGATAGATAGATAGAAGTTTCATTAAAAAAAAAATACTATTAATTATAGCATTTGAAACAATATTACGTGCTTAACTCAATTTTTAATTTTTTTTTTTTTTTTTGGCGCCTGACACACTATTGCATAACAGAGTCCATTTATGCAGCTTCAATCTAGATGTTATCTGTTTTTGATACAACTATTAGGACTCATTTGGGTTATTGGAAAATATTTAAGAATATTTTTTACTTGCTAATCTTTTAAGAACTTTTAAGTTACGCTGCTGCCTATGCCCTGTAGTGTAGGTGTCGTCTTTTATAAAATTAAATTAATTTATTTAAAATTTTTATATCAGTCATCTAATACAGAACTTTATAATTCACCGAAGTATTTTAGATTTTAATTATTTTTATATTATTCTTTTTAATAAATGTGAATTTTATTAAAATTCAACATTTCCATTTACTTAATTTCATTTATTTTTTTGTGTGCTTTCACACATCAAACAAAGGGAGAATTATTATTTTTATTTACCTTATTTTTTGCATCTGTGGCCAGTTAGTCATTAGTCATTTGGGATTATTTTTTTTTTTACCAAGCATCCAATTATTAATCAAAGTTAAAATAAAAAAAAGACATTTGGAAATGACGTTATCGGAGATGTAAGTGTTGGTTTCTTTGTTATATATAACCAAATATTTTACTTCTATTCCCATCCTTAACTACTAATTATTAGATAAAAGAAATTGTATAAAGTGACGAAGCCAGAAGATCTGGCCTAGGCCTACTCAAAATTAAATAAAATTGTAATAAACCAAATTTTTATGATTAAATGAATAATTTTGATATTTCTTCTTACCCTTGACCTGTGGCCCAGGGCTAGCTTCAAGAGGAATATTAAAATAAATATTTTTTTTAAATTAAAATATTAGTCTAGTTGAATAAATTTTTTAAGATTAGAAAAATTTCATTTTGTTTAAAGATATAATTATCAGGTAAAATTTACGATTTTTTTCGAGAATAATAAATAATATTTAGCAATATTCTGAACATTTTTTGGGTTTCGGTCAACCTCTCTATATGAATATTACATTTTGCCAAGTTCGGCTAAATCAACCCTTCCTCTTTTTTGAGGTTTAATTACAAAAAAAAAAAAATCTCCCATTCATCTTGTTATTCTTTAATAGTTTGTGCTTATGAGGCTGGTTCTCTTTCCCTCTCTGATTGCGTATCACCACTTAATATTTACATGGTATAAAAAACATATTCATTTGGCATAAATAGCGCCAAGGTCCACTCGGGTGTTCATTATATCTCTATATAAATTTTTTTGTCTATCCAAAGCCCTAGATTGTAATTAAAATGTCCAGCAGGGCGAGGATGATTTTTATATCTATATTTATATATGGTGCAGTTTTTGCTGGGCTCCTAAAGTCGAGGGTTTATAACCTCTACTTTCCCGAAGGCATTTGCTAGCTAGTCTTCATGGGTGCCAATTTAATCCATACAATATCGTTGATTTTATATTTTATTTATGATATAAAACGGGATTAAAAAGCAATTTGGATAGAATTTAATAAATTCCTTAAGTATATATAGAAAATATAGAAATAATCAATTTTCACTAAATGTCCGCTTACAGGAAGTAGCAATTTTCTGATCCCCTGCATCAAAATTTAGATATTTCCGTGAAGGTTAAAAATATTCTTTAGAAGGTATGTTATTGGCTAATACAAAGTTAAAGTTAGTTCTTAACTTCACCACTAGGGGCTTAGTCTCGGCTCCCGCCCGAGTTCGACATGTCAAACACACCACTATTTTCAGTTGTTTGACAAGTCGAACTCGGGCCCCGGGCTTGGCGTTGTTGGTTGCGCGTCTACCTTGTATACCATGGGTCGGGGGTTCGGATCCCAGACAGTCCGATAATTTTATTTAAGCCATTTGGATACCAAATGGCTTGAATAAAAATGCCTGGACCCAAAATAAATATATATTATAAATACTAGTATCGTTTAAAGTCTTATATGGCCTAAGTTGCCGAAAAAGACTGGGTGTATGTCTGTGAATGTGAGGAAATGAAAAAGGGTGTGTTAAAAAAAGTCGAACTAGGGCGGGAACTGAGACGAAGCCCCTAGCGGTGAATTCGGGAACTAACTTTAACTTTGTATTAGATAATGTATGTATATTCTATTATGTATTAAGACTTGGTAAGAACGCATTTTCTATATGCAATCAAATGTCAATCACTTCTGAGGATGGCAGCAATGCTGAAATGTACATAAAGTGTAAAATTTAATCTTTATTTCAATAAAACGTTAAAATGTTAATTTGATTTTAAAATTTAAATAAACTCTTGAAACATAAAAATAACCTAGAGAAAATGTTTTGTTGAATTGGAATCTATCAAATTTCAGCAAATACAATAAATATACCAGGTATATATTTATAATGTTTCAACTAGTGCCCACGGTAACCAGTTTAAATCTAAGTTTGTGACTTCATATACTAGTTCATAGGCGTAGCCACGGGGGGGGTTTTGGGGGTTCAAACCCCCCATTGGACCCAAGTCATGACTAGATATTTAAGCTCTATAATGCAAAATACTTTTTCTCTCTATATATTTCATATATAGTGTAAGAGAAAGTAAAATATAATAATTTTCTCTAGCTTAAGGTGCGCGTCTCGGGGTGCTAATTTTGGGACTTTCCAGCTGCCACAATTTTGAAGCTATCGACCTCAATTTTTTTTAAATTAAAGCTATTTAAAATATCTACAACTTATAGAAGCCCTTTTTTTGATTTTCGAAAAAAAAATTTTTTTTTTTGATTAATCGCATTAAATAAAAGATATTTTAAAAAAGGAGCTCTATAAGTTGTAGATAATTAAATTAGTAATCATTGTGTTAAAAAATAATTAATTTTTTGCCTTTAATTAATTAGCTGGAAAGTCTAGAATGAAATGCAACAAGTTACGTGTTTTCCTATGGGGGAACACTAACGCCATCTGGTGCCGCCTCGAGTCAATCGTGCTTTAACGGTTTTTCGAGACGCGCACCTTAAAATAAAAAAAAAAATGAAATAAAACGCAAAAAATTCGAGAAAATTCAGAATTTTCCCATTGAAAAGAATTGATTTTTGTTATGCTTTATAAAAAATTAAAGCCGCTTAAAATTGATTAAATCTCGCAAATGAAAAATAATAAAAATTATTATATAAATAAATTTTTTATATTTTTCTTAAAGAGGTCTGAGATAGGAATCTGGTCAAGAGAAACACTTAGAGAGACACCCCGGTACTCTAGGCTCATATACATAAAATTAAGAGATTTGCATTATTTATTGCCTGATACGACTTGATTGAAAAATTGCGGCACTTAATTAAGAAAGGGCGGGCCCGAGCCACCCCGAGGGGGGTCCAGGAGGGGCGAAGCGAAGGTGGGGTAAGTGGCTAGTCATATATTTCATTAGACGCCTTATACTGCCCTATTGGTCGGGGTGGGGGGGGGGAGAAATAATCCTAAACCCCCCATCAAAAATTTCTGGCTACGCCTATGTACTAGTTTATGAATATCCCTTGAAAATTTTTAACAGTGTAGTTCTGCTTCTCAAACATCTCCTTTATTCAATATTTCGACCAATTTTGATTGATCATTTATAAAAACTAATAAAGAAAAATGAGAGGAAAAAAAAGAATAATTAATGTTTTCAAAATGTTAAGCCTTAATAGGTAAATGATATATAAATAATTTCCATCTTTTATTATCTAAGCTCTTTCATTTTGATTGTCCAGGAAAATATCTTAATTTCTATATAGGTAAATAAAAGAGAAAGAAGATAAAAAGATATAAAGAGTGTTTCTTTGGAAGTTTTTTTTTATGCTTTGATATTTAAGGTTTAAAGAAAGCAGAAATAAATTTAAGCCTGTATTTGAATATTTTTTTTTTTTTTTTTTTTTTTTAACAAAACAGAGCTTCTGTTTTTCAAATATTTAGAAAGGATTTAAGAGAATTCAGTGAGGGGAGAAAATAATCATAAAAAATTATATAAGTGGAATTTTTTCAATAAAAATACGCGTTTTTGCTTTTTTCCTTTAGTATTAGTTAATAATTTCATCCCTCCATAAAAAAAATCTTTTTTTTTTATAAACTTGAATCCTCTCTCCCCGTTTTAATTCACATGTTTTGATAGAAATCTTCTCTCTGGTTTCAAATTCATACATTCATTTAATCCGTAAAAAGTATTTGAGTCCCCTATATAGCTGGGGACAGATGGACCTTCTGTGACTCACTAGTCATCAATTGACTTCCATTGGCCCTTCTAAGGCCTGAAACCCATCATTAGAGCCCTTCTTCATTTAATAGACAAGGTGGCTGCTTCTTGGGTTATTATTACAAGTTGTTGTTAGGCGAACTTAATTTCGGTAATGGACGTTAATTTGGTGAGAATTTCGACTATAGTCTAATTAACACTCTCCTTGTATGAACCAAATTAAGTATTCTTTTCATCTCGAAATAAAAAAAAAAATACTTTTCCCGTTAAATATAGGATAAAAAAATAAAATAAAAAAAAAGATTTTTAAAAAAATGCTTTTATTTAAATTGAACTAAAAAGAAAGAAATAATTTAATTGTTCTTGTTAAAATTTTTTAATATTTATGACTTAAAATAAAAGCGTGGGGCGCTTCGAAGTGATTCCGAGGCTCGCGCCCCACGCTTTTATTTTAAGTCATAAATATTAAAAAATTTTAACAAGAACAATTAAATTATTTCTTCTTTTTTAGTTCAATTTAAATAAAAGCATTTTTTTAAAAATCTTTTTTTTATTTTATTTTTATTTTAAGCTTTTTAGTCTTTTAGTCTTATCAAAAATCATCAATATGATAAAGTACCACATTAGTTTGGCCTGTATTGATTTGGTTCAATTGAAAAATTATTCATTATCATAAAAAAATGACTCGTAAATATCAAAATTCAAAACTATAGTTAATAGGGCCTTATTTGCGTGAGGCTTCAAATAAAGTACCACATTAGTTTGGTCTATTTTGATCAAAACCACCATATAGTGGCGTCATCAAAAATGACTCTTAAGTATTACATTTCACACCTCTAGCCCATCGGGAAGTCTTTTGAAATTACATTAATTCGCGAAGGGTTTCAAATAAAGTACCATATTAGTTTGGTCTATTTTGATCAAAACCACCATATAGTGGCGTCATCAAAAATGACTCTTAAGTATTACATTTCACACCTCTAGCCCATCGGGAAGTCTTTTGAAATTACATTAATTCGCGAAGGGTTTCAAATAAAGTACCACATTAGTTTGGTCTATTTTGATCAAAACCACCATATAGTGGCGTCATCAAAAATGACTCTTAAGTATTACATTTCACACCTCTAGCCCATCGGGAAGTCTTTTGAAATTACATTAATTCGCGAAGGGTTTCAAATAAAGTACCACATTAGTTTGGTCTATTTTGATCAAAACCACCATATAGTGGCGTCATCAAAAATGACTCTTAAGTATTACATTTCACACCTCTAGCCCATCGGGAAGTCTTTTGAAATTACATTAATTCGCGAAGGGTTTCAAATAAAGTACCACATTAGTTTGGTCTATTTTGATCAAAACCACCATATAGTGGCGTCATCAAAAATGACTCTTAAGTATTACATTTCATACCTCTAGCCCATCGGGAAGTCTTTTGAAATTACATTAATTCACGAAGGGTTTCAAATAAAGTACCACATTACTTTGGTCTATTTTGATCAAAACCACCATATAGTGGCGTCATCAAAAATGACTCTTAAGTATTACATTTCATACCTCTAGCCCATCGGGAAGTCTTTTGAAATTACATTAATTCACGAAGGGTTTCAAATAAAGTACCACATTAGTTTGGTCCATTTTGGTAAAACCAAACTCACAATTTGCGTCATCAAAAATGACTCTTAAATATCAAATTTCACACCTCTAGCTCATCGGGAAGTGTCCTTAACAAAGCCATAAAGTTGGTGACCTTGAAAGAGTAAGTTAAATAAAAGCATTTAATAATAATTAATTAATTAATAATTAATTAAAAATACTAGAACATACTTATTAATAATTTTTAATAAAATTAACTTCTTACACAAGAATGTCGAAATGCTTTGAAAATGTTCATTTTTTTAAATCATTGAAACTTATGGCTTAGTGTTTTTAATTTATACTATAAAAAAAAGTCAAACATGCTAAATACAACAAATGTTAATTTATTTTAATTAACAAAAGAAAATAAAAGCATAAATGCACCTGGCACATTTAGTGACAACTCTAACAAAATAAAATTAGTTGGAAAAGCGCATTGGAGTCATTCCACGTCATTTTGATTTGGCTAAAATTTTTTTTACGGGTTCTATAACGAAAAAAAAGAGAGCCATCCGCGAGGGGTTTTCTTTTTCTTTAATATTTTAAGGGAAAGCCTCGAGGGTCGAAAATGTGAAAATTTGATGATTTTCTGCTTAGACGCTCACTTTTAAAAATTCCTTAACTCTGGTTCTATTTGAGCTAGAAAAAAAACTTTTTTACCATTTTAAAGCTAAAGAGTGAACTTTAAGAAAAACATTGTTCCACTAAAATTTATTAAAAGATTTCACGTGGGCTATCCAACAAGGTGAAATCCTGTAAATCGATTTTTAACAATGGGGCTAACTGTATTGCATTTTTATTATAACCATCGCATTCTACGTCAATTTTATGCCGATAACGGTTTT